>QJOA01000345.1:0-66396 GCA_004155915.1 Monosporascus sp. CRB-9-2
CCCCCGCCCCCCCCCCCCCAACTCGAGCAACGGGGTGTGGGCGCGATAGCCCCACTATTCGTATCTACGTAGCTTGACCTTCGCACTCCCACACCTTTCCCACCTACAGGAACCTACAGAAATAGAGAGATCAATCAGAACAACATCTACCCTGAATTGCGACCCGTATCTTCACAGAAAACAAGGATGCGCGTATTCAAGCTATTATGCCCCCACACGGCTTACAGACGCCCCAACCTCAACCCAAATACCTACCTAAACATAGATCACAACTCCCATAGAAATTACGGTCTGGAGCTTTGCTCGCTGCCGTGTTATACCTACCTACCAGTCCACGACTGCCAGGTCTGGTGATTCGCAATGAATAAGGCAGAACTGGAAAGCCCCTCCTTTCTATACCGCCGCGCCAAATCCATGCAAGACCTTATTATGTACGATATGCTATGTCACCTCCCCGAGGTGGTGGCGTCCCCTATCCCTTAGCCCCTAAGCCCCCGTCCGGTCCCTTCGGACGACTTTGTACAAGACGCAACGACATCGCAGACTCCTGCGTTTGTTCTGCGTTTCACACCTCCATTCAGACCTATCCATTTCTGTGACGTGTTACCTCCGTCTTCGGGTATCACCCTCGCGCCATCACGCACTCTTGCGGTCTTGCTTCTGCTTCTTCGGAAGCCCAGCGGCCCTCCTGGCCGCCACGTCGCCCTCTGCGAGCCACCTGCTCGCCTTGACGAGCTGGACGACGTTCAGGATCTGCTTGATGGCCATGACGGGGAAGCTGACACCAGTGATG
Source organism: Monosporascus sp. CRB-9-2 (assembly GCA_004155915.1). Classification (NCBI taxonomy): domain Eukaryota; kingdom Fungi; phylum Ascomycota; class Sordariomycetes; order Xylariales; genus Monosporascus; species Monosporascus sp. CRB-9-2. The sequence goes on from QJOA01000345.1 coordinate 794, forward strand.
ACCCAGGGCCAGAACGAGTCCATTTTGTTGGCACGGGCCATCTCCAAGGCGGCGGCGCTGTAGGGATTCGTGAAGAGCTGGCGGAGCGTCGAGCTATTAAGTTGAGCTCCTTGCTGGATGGCCGCGGCCTTGCTCTCCCCGACCGTGGTCAACAGCTGCGGCGAGAGGAGGGGCGAGGAGAAGGAGAGTAGGTACAGTCCGATGAAGAAAGCTTCATTCAGGGCGCAACACGTAAACAGGACAGCCTTGAGTCGCCGTTAGTCCGGCTTACCACGGAGGAAAGGTATAAGCGGCTGAAGATAAATACCTTGTTGGTGTAGTATAGATTCAGAAGCCAGCTTCTTGACTTGTCTACGTTCTTGTGGCTCGTCTCTGACCCTCCCATGGCCAACGTCGCGTACATGTGCATGTAATGGCTGGCAAAGTCGATGGAAATCAGGCTTTGGAATAAAATGGCCCAGCGCGGGAAGGCGGAAGACAGGAAGACCAGCAGACATGATGTGGTGCATCGGTCGGTTACCATGTCCAGGACGGCGCCGAACCTGGTCGACTGCTCGAAGTATCTTGCAGCGTACCCATCAAGGGCGTCGAGGAGGCAGGAGACACTGTAAAGGAGCGAACAGGTGCGCGGGTGTAACGGCATGTAGTAGAGAGACGCAATGGCCAGAACGATGCGAGAATAGCCTGCATTGAGACGGGCCACAGTTAGTATGTTCTGGTTCTACTGGAGATTGGACGGCGAGTATGGGACCTGGGCTTTCTGACTCGGCGGGTTGCATACCAATAATGTTGGGCCAGAAGAGGAAGATGTTCTCTCGCGACGACGACGACGACGACGAACTCTCCCTTTCGGTGGCAGAGACAGTCTGAGGAGAAGCAGCTTGTCCTTCCGCATTCACACGCCCGTTCTTACTACCATTCATTGGAGAAGTCGAGGTAGAGTTTGTAGGTGCATCATCGTTCGAAGCTGCCGAAGCAGCCTGACGCCTGGTGCGTCTTTCAGTCATGTCGAAGCGTTCTCGCAGTGTCCTTGTCTGCGCGAATGGCCTTAAGTCTCGATGCTCGTTAGAGGTGGTGATCCTGCCAGGATAGCTCTGGGCTTGCAAAGAGGTGACGTGATGATAGAAGCTCCTGTCCCGAGAGTTCGGACTTCCCGAGCAGGCTAGAAAGGACCCAGAGGAGTTATGGGCGAGACAATAAAACTCTCAGATCAAGTAGAAGTACGGACGTGCGATAGATGTGGCGACTGGTGAGGAAGTTATCTCGATAAAGAGTCGGCAGCCCCGGGAAAGAGGGAGAGAAACATGATTAAACTGGAAGGGTTTCGAGTTATACACCTATCAGCCCTATCTACTTAAGGTAAAGCGAGGGGCCGCTTGAGGTCCCAATAGAACGTCAGATTGACCACGACACGACCGATAACAATTTGGGTGGGGCTGCTGATAAGATGATAAGATAAAGCAGAAAGGAGATAATGGTAACGTTCCCAGAACGTATCTCGTCGATCGATTCGTGTTGGCTGAATAGTAGAGAACCCGACGTTGCTAGCTCCGGTGAAGCCGTGTATATTGGAGCCACCAGGTGTCTAACAATCGAGAACCCGGCAAATCGATCAAAGCTTGTCGCTGACCACTCACATGCATGCTTTGAACAGTTTTTACCCGGTATACTGGATGCTGTGCAACTACAGTAAAAGCCACTAACAACACGTAAAAGCTGCCGCTTGTGGCGCAGTATGCTGAAGGGCATCCCAGGCATCCCGGGTTTGGTAGGTACCTAGGCTAAGTCCCGATGCGACGAGGACTAACTCGAGGCCTATAGGGCAGATGCCTTTTTAAGCCCTGCCAAGTTTCATCTGGATGCAACTCTGCAATGGCAATGCCTATGGTTGCCGTTTTCGTTGCCCGCCAATGCTGCACAACTAACTGTAGCACATACTTAGCATGTATATAGTATGCGCGGGGGCCGGCCCGGTATTCAGTTTACGTGTGTTAGTGCCCTGCTAACCAGCCCACAGAATAGTATTTTCGTACGAAGCGCTTTTTTCTTTCTTCGTGTTTCTTCCTTGCTTCCTTTGTCGCTTGAATTCGGAACTCCCGTTGTGAATCGTCGATGCGACACCGAGGCGGCCCGCTGAATTAAGGAAGCAGCCGCTGTCGGTATCCCCGGGCTGGTATATACTCCAATGCCCAGGTGGCATGTTCCCTCTGGCGATTGAGAACTGGAAGGGTTTGTTTGTCCGAGTCAAACCAGCACACAGGGCAACCTTAATAAGAGCAGCATTTTTCCGTTCGCTTCCTCGCCTTTACAATTGCGACTCGTACCATCTCCACCCGAGCATGCCCAGGTGATCTAGACCACCGACCACTTCACTAGACAACGCCAGTCTGTGCCCCCGTCTAGCTTGACATACGTAATAACTATAAGGAAGGGGGTTAGACCCTGCATAACACAGTTCAGGTATCAACCATATATAGCAGGTACCTTAGGTATAGGGGCAATTTATCAATCCCCTTTTCCCAGGAGCACGAGCGCCAGCCTACTCTTCGCAACTCGTTTCTCGTTCCGGATCCGGTTTGCGACGCACAAGCTGCTGTACAATACTGCCGTTAGCCGTCAGCCCGTCGCGTCTTAAACATCAGCGCCCTTCCGTGGGGCTCCCTCCACAACAGACGTCGCCGACCATCTGCCAGTTTGCTAGCCAAAGGCAAGCCGAGATTGGTATCCCCTCGAATCCTCTTAGCAGCCACAGCGTCACCTCGTTCGTCAGCTCCTTGCGGCACATGCATGATACGCTCGTGACTGCATACGCTTTGTTCTCATCCCTTATTCAAATAGCTCCCTTGAGAAACCCGTCTGGTCGTGTTAAAACAGGCCGGCAAGTGATCATTTGGATTACTTTCTCCTTGGATCATTTGCCTATTTGGACTTGGAAATCGGGTTACCTATTAGTGGCTACTTATAAACTACCAAGTCGGGGGTAAAAGTAAAAAAGCAGGTAAGTCAGAATCCACCAAACCAGAATTCCCCATCCCAACCAGTTACTCTATCGGACTAGGGGAGCATACCTACTTCGTACCCCTCCAACATAATGCGAACTACCTACATAAGGTAGCTGCAGTACGGAGCAGGCCCTGGTAGCAGGGCCGCAGGTCCAGTGACAGCAGCCGCAGCAGCAACAGCAGCAAACCCCCCACCAACCCACTCAGCCCAATGGGAAATGGACGCTAACTGACATCATCCCAGCCCCACAACCTCGATTTGTCCGTTCGAGGGTCCCAGCTTGGTTAAAGGTCAATATAAAGCATCATAGCCGGTCTCCTAGCTCCATCTCCTAACGTTAGTCCCGACGCGGTCAAATCGCTGACCGACCAGACCGCACCATCCTCCGGCGCGTGCTACATATATCCCAGTGACAGACAGTCACACATCCCTAGCTTCTTCGTTTGTGCCGTCCGGCCCTCCTGTTTCAGTTACGACCCCCTTGGCTCCTCCCGAACAGCACTTCCATCTCGGCACCATGTGTGCCGCTCACGCACATCACCCGTCCTTCAAGGCGACCTTCGCCGAAAGAGCCGCCGGTGCCTCCCATCCGCTGTCCAATTACCTTTTTCGGTTGATGAACTTGAAGCAATCGAACCTGTGTCTCAGCGCCGACGTCCCGAACGCGCGGGAGCTGCTCAGCCTGGCCGATAAGATCGGCCCCTCTATCGTTGTCCTTAAGACGCATTACGATCTGATTATAGGGTGGGACTTCAATCCCCAGACCGGCACGGGTGCCAAGCTGGCCGCGCTCGCAAGGAAGCATGGATTCCTTATCTTCGAGGACCGGAAGTTTGGCGACATCGGCAATACGGTGCAGCTGCAGTACACGAGTGGCGCGGCTCGAATCATCGAGTGGGCGCATATAGTGAACGTGAACATGGTTCCTGGCAAGGCGGCCGTCCGGTCGCTCGCCGAAGCAGCCGCGCGGTGGAGATCACGCGTGAACTATGAAGTCAAGACGTCGGTCACCGTCGGCACTCCGTTAGCGGAACACTTCGACGACAGCGGGAGCGACGGGAAGGATGAGGGGGATGCCCAACTGGAGCCCAATGTCCCAGGTACCAACCAGGACAATAACGGCCGGAAGAGCAGCATCGTGTCGGTCAATCTCACCCAGTCCTACGAGCCGGTCGACTCACCGCGCTTCGCAAATGGCATCCCGGAAGGCGACGAAATGCTCTTCGCGGGCATCGAGGAGCCGCCGTACGAACGCGGACTCCTCATCTTGGCCCAGATGTCGAGCCAGGGCAATTTCATGGATGAGAGGTACACCAAAGCGTGCGTCGAGGCGGCGAGAGAGCACAAGGATTTCGTCATGGGCTTCGTCGCACAGGAGATGCTGAACAGTGAACCGTCGGATGACTTCATCACGATGACACCCGGCTGCCAATTGCCGCCGGAAGGGGGAGACGAGGATGCCGCCGTTGCCGGGGACGGCAAGGGACAGCAGTACAACACGCCGAAGAAGCTGGTGGGTTTCTGCGGGAGCGATATCGTCATCGTCGGGCGAGGCATACTAAAAGCGGACTCACCACAGTCCGAAGCTGAGCGGTACCGAAGACGGGCGTGGCAGGCATACTCAGAACGGACGGGACAGATGTGAATGTGAACATACGGCATTGAGAAAGGAGGAAACGAGAAAGGGAATCAGCCAACCTATCGGGGTGGGTGTGTGTGTGCGTGCGTGTGTATGTATGTGTAAATCAGACTATTCGAACTTAGAATGATATCCGGCTTGCGTCTTCTTTTTCATCATGGGTATCTGACTGGGGACATGGGACGGGACCAAAACTCTCTGTCACCAAGGGATTTACAGTACCGAAGAGAAGTTGGGAAGGGCCGCAAGATCATTTATGCGCCATCGCCGTTAACCACACCATCTCGTATACCAAGGTATCGCAGCACTATATGGCTTGCCCAGGGTTCCTCTAGACTAACGGATAGTTACGGACTTATATGAGTACTTACATGCCCATTAGCCTATGTAGCTACGCGTCACACGGATCCGGGATTTAAGTAGGTACTAGCATGATAGCGTAGCGCCTATTACGCAAAGGCGGACATGCTTAAGCCTCGGGCATTGAAACTCTAAAAATATATATATATATATATCTATATAAAACGAGACTTAAACGGGACTTCCCCTGTGGGTAAGGGGTCAGATCCATGATAACAATCAGGCCTTTTAGCGCCGGAGTTATAGCGGGGTTAAGCAGGGGGCCATAAGCGGCACAAGATCCTTCGGATTCCGGACGGCTTCGTAATTAGCCGCTTCTACTACTTTCGTCCTTCATAAGTCAAACGACGTACGAATTAGAGGTGGGGTTCTTCTGTGATTGATTGTTATGTAATAACCATCAGCCGAATCGCCTGCCTGATGTTCCAACATCTCTTTCCAATTACAAGGTGGTCATCCAGCAAAAGCACACCTTATTATCCCCCGCTTCAACAGCGACGGTCCTCGAAGTAGTCGGTTGAATTTGCTTACGTGATTCGCCTCCGCCAATCGTTCCCCATGCACCCCCCGACTTGACTGACTTCCATCCGGACTTGGGAATTGGATAAGCTGGCACTCAGCCTTACGAACCAACCCGTCTCCTTCGACAGGTTTCGTTTAGCTAGCATTATGTCGGGTCCCCAACTGGACGGCGCCAATGCGCCTGTCGCGACCATGGAGAACGACAGCAACGGCCACGATCACGCCGGTAACAACAGCCGAGACAACATCAGCAATAACCAGCAAGAACCCCAGAGCAAACCGCCCCCGAGAAAGCGAAGACGTCTCGTCATATCGTGCACCGAGTGCCACAGAAGGAAGCAGAGAGTACGGTCGCCTTTCTTTTTGGCTCTACAGGCCCCTATCGTGTCTCGTTAAACGTACAGTATATATTGGATGCACACGGCTGACACGACATTCCCTCCGCCTGCTTACAGTGTGACCGCAAACTACCTTGTACCAATTGCCAATCGCGCAACAAGGAGGCGGCCTGCCAGTACGAGACCGGAAAGCCGATCCGAAAAGACAGTCGCAATGGCTCCACGAAATCCGATGAGGGCCGCTCGCCCGAGACGCACGAGAACGCGCCCCATAAAGCCGTAGACTTCGGCTACACCCGCAATGGCAATTCGTCCCTCGATATGCTCGGGAAGATCGACGACGCCGGTGCGTCACTTGCCGGCATGGGGATCGACGCGTACGACGGCGACAGCGTCGGCGTCCGTGAGCGCTACAAGTCCCTCGTACGTCAGTTGCCCGCACGCACATACGTCGACCAACTGGTAGAGATATACTTCCGCGATATCAATTGGCAGTACTGCGGTCTGGATATGCCAATCTTACAAGAACTCATAGACCAATGGTACGATTTACCGTTCAGGGTCCTATCCTCCACGGGTCCCCAGGCTCTGGATCCGATGCTGAGGGCTCTTCCCGCCTTGCTGTTCCAGCTCATGGCTTCTGCTCTTCTGTACCTGCCGGATACGGCACATAGCACTTTTAACTCCCTGAAGTACGCCAACATGACGTTCGACGACCTGGCCCTCGATTACAGTGAGTCGGGCGTCGCAATACTCTCGCTGTTGGGTAAGCGACAGATGTCCATCGTAACGGTGCTTGCTGGGTGGGTGCGGGCGGGGTTCCTTAAGTACACCGGCCAAGTTACTGAATCTGTCAGTTGATGCCCAGACCTTCCCTCCTACTCCCTACTGACCCCTTCACAGTGGCATCAGGTGGGAACGGCGATCCGGGACGCGCAAGAGATCGGGTTGCATCGTGATCAGTACGACCCGCAGCCCACAGCGGAGGACTCCACCGAGACCGCCCTAGACAAGCTATGGATGGCTCAGTTTCGGAGGAGGGTGTGGATGACGTTACTGGGCTGGGACCTCCACACGGGCGCGGTGCTGGGAAGACCGACAAGCGTCGATTTCCGGCTACTGAACAGAAGCCTACCTATCGACGTGGTCATGCCCAACGACAGCAAAAAGATGCCCCTGGTTCCTCGCGGCGAGGGCGACCCCCCGACTCCTCTGACGCGGGCGATTTGGGCCTTCGAAATGATGCGACCGCTACGGGACATCCTCGACCTGGAGAAAGAGGGACCCTTCCCTAAGGATTTCTCCAAGGTCGACAAGCTCCACCAGCACCTCCTAGAGATCCAGGCCAACACGCCGGCGCCCTTCCGCCTGGAGAACCCGGACACGAGCTTCGATAACCTGCCCGAGTGCTGGTGGCTGCCGCTCGTGCGGCCGAGCCTGCCGCAGGTCGCCGCCTTCAACTTCATGGCGCTGCACCGGCCGTACATCTTCACGCGGGCGGCGTCGCGGCGCGAGGCGCTGCGGGCGAGCGTGGCGATGCTCGAGTCGCAGCGGAGCTACTTCTGCGTGCTGCGCCCGCACCAGTTCAAGACGTTCGCGCTCTTCTTCGGCACCTTCGACGCCGTCGTCATGGTCGCCAGCATCTACATCCTGTTCCCGCGCGAGAACCCGGAGGTCCTGCCGAGCGCCGTGCGCCATTTCCGCTGGGCCGTCGAGCGCTTCGAGCTCATGGCGCCCCGCAACCGCCTCGCGAGCGCCGCCCTCGGCGTCCTCAATGCCATCTACATCCGCTTCAGGAAGGCCGTCGGCCCCTTCTTTTCGTTCGACGACCAGGGGATGATCTGTAAGAGCCTAGAGCCGGCCTCCTCCTCGTCCGCGTCGGACTCGCAGACGCCGAACTCGGATAACGCGTCGCTGCTCCAGGGCAGCGGTAGCAGCAGCACTGCCCAGACGACGATCCCGTCGGACGGCAGCAGCAGCGCCGGACCCACGCCGGGCCCGGGGCCGGGGCCAGACGGCAACAACAGCACTGATCATAACGAACCCGACAACAACATGTTCGCGACGCCCGGGTGGTCCTTCCCGCCCGACTTCGACCTCAGCACCCTCATGCCCATGTATCCCATGAGCGACGTCGCGTACAACGACCTCACGGGCGTCCTGCTCACCAACCACAGCGGCAGCAGCGCCGCGAACCCGAACGCATACCCGAACCCGGCCGCGTGGTCTTCTGACACCACATCCCCGGCCACCGCTACGGCCACCGCTACAGCCACGGGGATGCCTGGTGCTGATGGTGCTGATGGTGGGTTGCTGGCCCAAGTGCTGGAGCACGACAACGGGCACGGGCACGAGCAGCCGTGGCAGTTCGGCGGCGATTTCGGGAACGATACCATTTGGAGCTTGCTTAACCAGCTCCCGCCATATTAGTGTGCGGGGCCTGTCGTGCCGGATGATAAGATAAGGAGACGGGTATGATAATGACTGGTGGTGTCTTAAATGATGTTTCAATGTGTGACTGAGGCGGTCTCCTTTGTTCACGGTTTTTCGTGAATGTCGATAGGAACTGCGGGCGGCGGATGGTGGATTATGGACGACAGACTACGTGCGTATGTATACCTGATGCTCTGTGGGGGGAAACCGACGATGATAAGAAAGAGGCGAGAAACGGACCCCAAGAGAAATGGAAAAAGTATAGGGTTCGGTTCACGCATAAGTTAATTACAGAGGCATCCGATTCCCGGCTACCCGGGCGGGCAAGGGAGGCTTTACCTTATAAAAACATAACATGTCCACCACTTATACACAGTATATTGGGAGCCCCTTCTTCCACTTTTCGAGCTGCTCTATGCAGGCCGCCACCGTGAGACGCTAATTATGGGTATCTGGACGTTTGTCTGCTCGGGCATGCATTCGGTAACGTTCATGGACAGGGACACTCGCAAAGACCCAGCACCCCGGCGGCCCAGGCCGGACCTCGAGTAAGGAACTTTATTAGAATTGGGTTGCGGGAAAAATTCTGGGCGGTCCCACCGGAGCGTAAAAACCGATGACAGATACGCCGCGTCACTCCCTTAACGCCGATGGTGAAATGGGGGACCGGGCCTATGTCCGATGGCGGCTGCCGTAACTTTGCGGGCATTGATCTGGCATTGGTTGCTTTTCTTGGGCGTTTCGGCTTCAGCTAATAAAAGGTTTAACGTTAGTGGTTGGGTTAGGCCTGCTTTTTGACCTTCCACTCTCTTTAGTCGTGGGAGAGGACGGGGGGACAGGCACGGGGGGAGAGGTGCAGGGGATGTTTGTTGCTTGAGGCTGGTATAGTGGTATTGGAAGTTTGTTGATCGGATTTATTAAGCTGATTATCAATCATCACTCTGCGCGCGTGTGTGTGTGTGTATGTGTGTGTGTGTGTGTGTGCTTGTGTGTGTGTCTTTTCGTACAAAATTTGTCGTTCTCAAATGTCTATTTGATAGAGAAGGCGTCAAGGTGGGGTGTTAGACATTTTACCAAGGCAATAATCGCCCTGCTCCTTGACTATATACCTTTGTACCGTAGATAAGGTTTATCGCGAGCTGTTTGACACGTTGAACCAGAGAGAAAGAAAGCGTGCCATCGGATGATCTTATTCGCTGTGGTTCTCAAATGGCAGAACGGCACTCATTGGCAGGCGACGCTTATGTAATCACCAGTAAGTATTAGTGCCCCTATTTCTTTAGTAAGACTTGAACCCTGTCACTCCTACTGCGTATTAGACAGTAAACTGACCGCGCTTTTTGTATATATAGAGATTTAAAGTTTAATGTGATGTTTAAAAGTGCCTCAGGATTGAAGTGACGCGTTGAAGTTCGAAGAGGAGGTAGCCATCCTTGTCGCCTAGGACTTGAAGCCACTGTATATACACACATCACCATATTCCAGGCTTTCCCTGCGTAAAATCTCGCCTCAGTATCACTATATACTACTTGGGACTGGCGATAGCAGTTTATCCCGCTCCAGCGGCTCTTAACAGCCATCTAGGCTTCAGAGAATTGCTGGAGCTGCACTTCTTGACTTCGCCAACTTTAAACGTCTAGTTTTACCGGAAGGGCGGAAGGAAGAGGTGGGAAGGAGGATCTGTTGTTGTTAGTGGATAGAACAAACACGACAGAGCCAAGAGATAAAACCATATACTCATGTGTGTGTGTGTGTGTGTGTTTTGTTATATTGCCGTATCTCAACCTCTGCCTGCTTGACCTGGTCAAACGATAACGTGAATTTGACATGGCCAGGACAACTGGGGCTCCGTATCATGGTTTGCACTGGGCTTGTCATCTTCCGGCTTCGGGCGAGCAAGCGAGTCCCTGTGGACATATAAGGATATTAACTTTAAAGACCTAGTTAGTAGATTACTCATCATATCCCCTTAAAGGCTGCCAATGGATCTACTATAACCAAGTATCCTGTGTACCAGTATATAGAAGACCCTGGTGCGATCACATTCGGGTTCACTTGCCACTCGTGCTGCCCAGCGGTATACCTAGCCTAACAGGCTAGGATTCTCCAGCCCCTAAATGTGGTTTATAGTCGACGTTACTACAACCTAGCGGGGATTCAATCTATACAGTCCGGCAACACCACTCGTGACATCTCTTCCAAGAGGGCCACTAATACCGCCCGTACACTCCCTTCCTTGCCGTTTACCTATGCCGGAGTAAAGCCCATGCTCAGTACCAGCGCTCTCCTTTGTTCTCTGACAGCTGCCAGCTGTTTCTCCGGTAGCTATCCATCCCGCGCTTCAGCGTAGTCGCGTCCATTACACGTAGGAATGATTACGCGACTGCCTCACGGACCAGCCACCCGGTTATATAAACCTGATCTCGTGACAACGCGGTCCCCTAGTTGTTGCCTTAGGTGTTAGGTGGGCTTCAGGCGTTCGAAAATATTATAAATAAGACCTTCCCCCCCGATCAAATTTCGTTTCTTTCACTTCTTCCACTTCATCCACATCCTCAACCTCTCCACATCTTCAACCTTTCAACCTCCTCAACCACTCCCACTTCATCATCAACTTCTCATTCGGAAGCGTATTCCACAAATCTTTCAAAACACACGAGATCTTCGCATTCATCACGGTGATTGAAGCCCCCGTCGAGGCCATCCCTCTTCGCGGCGGCTACTCTTCATACCGTCAGGATCATCTTCCTGCATTTTTCTCAATACCCAGTCTACACTGCGGAAGAACGTTTACCCAAAAACCAGCGCCATGGCTACTCTCACGGCGCCGTCCACTGGACTTGAAGTAGTTGAGCGAGGCGGTAACGCAGGCGATGTTGATTATTCGTAAGTCACAAACCACCCCACTTCGACTTAATCGTGTTGGCTTAGACTTTTCCGCTAACAGTTTGAATCTTAAGGGGATATCTCTGCGAGCGCATCGGCAGCTTCTTGCCCCTTGCCTTTGCTGTGCTCGACCTGGAAGCTGCTTTTGGGGAGGAGACACGTCGTCAGTTCTACGGAAATCTGCGGTCTCCCGTAGATGCGCCTGCAGAAGACATCATTGCCTTCGTCGATGGCCATCTCCCAGAGCAGACGCTGGGTGCTATCGTACGAAAAAGGCGCCTCAGCCCAGACGACGTCGCGAAGCTCACGGCATTTCATGACACCGTCCATTACTACACCCGAATTATTTCTGAGTCTGCCCGTGCCAATCTGCCGGCGTCCGCGGGCGACTCCAAGCATTGCAGCAAGGCTGAGACTGATCGTTTCACCAAGTCTCTCTACCTCTTGCACTTAGCGAGCTGCCTATTCCCTCGCGATGATCAGAAAAACCCTGCGGTTGCGGAGAGAGCTGAGGACCTTGCCCCCGCCTGGCGTCACTTCTGGACCAAGTTTGCCCCGTGGGAGCTACAGCAGACGCGCTGCGCTCACGAGCTACTTGCTATGCATGTCCACAACGGTATGTTTCCCGGGATCTAATGCAAGCATACTTAGTGGCTAACATAAGTACAGCCATGAAATCTGATGCCGCCAAGCTCGGAAAGAAATTCCGCATGAGCTGCTCGACCCGAATCTTGCGGGCATTCGTGGCGAACGAAGGCCTCGTAGCCCTAAGAAAGCTAGAGCACATGGGTTCGCAGCGAGCTCTGCAGTCTTCATTCGCATTATTCGACGAATTCGTCGTCAATTGGGGCAAAACCGAGGCTTGGTACAACTGGCATGACACTCTATACCTGAAGCAGAAGGATGACCTCACGCATCTCGATGTCACGGATGTCCTGAAGAAGTACCAGGAGACTGACTCCGGTCCGCAGGATTCGTGGATGCACACTCTGCTCCAGGTCCACATCGACGACGGCGTGTTCCACGACGGCAGCCGTGTTTTCCGGTGCGAGAAACATGCCAGTCTTTGGGGATACCCGTTCTGGGATCTGAAGACGCTGGACGGCATCACAAACAATTCGCTCCCAAGCACTGCTGAGATGGTGCAGGAAAGCGATGTACTTGTCTTTACCGACGACGTCGAGGCTTATGCTCGGTACAGACATTCTGGCCTCGTGTGCAGTTGCAAAACCAGCGAGTGGTAAGCTTCCAATTGAATATTCATGTCACGGCACGCGAGCGATGGTCTTGCTGCTAGACAAGCTGGGCATACAGACTCGGCTATTGTTGTGGGTTTCTCGTGAGGCGCAAGAAGTCAGAGTTACATGCATACCTGAGCATCAAGAGGGCAGAGCAACGAAAAAAGGCGCTGTATGGATATCCCAAAGTAAGTAATATCTCATGCCCCTAAAGCACCGGAATTTCCCGCTCACCAGCCGTCAGTTCTGGACGATATCGGTTTAGCAACGTCGATTGCTGTTTTCTTTGTGCGTGCAGGCAGAGGGTGAAGGACATTGGTTGGGGGTGATAGGTTGATACGCAGCATATTTGTGAGCTGTTCTGGAGTCTACCGCCCTACATTGTCTCCATAGGGCGATCCTAGTTGCCACTTAGACAGGCACCAGATGACAGAGGATTATGTTTGTGGGAGAAAATAAAGTTCTGCTATTGCTCTATATTCTGCCAAGGCCAGCCACGGTGTGACATTAACAATGCTACATTCATAATTGCTCCTTTGGATCCTAACGACGACGATGGAGCTACCATGATGCCTTCCTATTATAATGCATATATGGCAGCACTATTACACTTCCTGATGACTTCGCAGTGACTGCATGGCCCCTGGCTCTTTAACGAAAAAGATCGCTCGGAAAATGCCACTACTTGTGTATAGAGCTTCATTGGCCTTGATATTCTCGCAACTTGCCGGCGGATACCCTATCTTTCACAGACAGGGATCATCCTATCATGTTTTGAGGTACTTTAGGAACCTAGATATGGAGGCCGTCCCGAGGGCAGCTATGTGTGGGTTTATCAACCTCGGCCAGCCCCCCGTGCTGGTGGCGTCCGGGGCAGACTACTCAGCTACTGTTTCACTGGCATGATGTGGCCGACACGGGTCTCGATCTGGATACATTCCCTACTGCTATTATTGGCTTGAGATGTCTTCATCGCTAAGAACTACCATTGTCCGCCCTTGGGACCAGTTCTCCCGGCGCCTACGAGTCCGAACTCGCATCCAGCGGTGCAGACAGCTGTGAGCGCCCTGGGAAAGGCAACAGGTGACCTCGCGGAAAGCTTTAATGGCACGGCAGTATGGATCGGCGTCAAGTCACTCCATAAAGAGGCATCATCGGTCGACCTACACCATACACCCCTGTTCTGAATCCTCATGGCGTATCACAGATCAATGCTCTAACTATCTACCGAATCGGAAGCGTATCTAAGGTGTCCAGTGCTTGCGGCGCTCACGACCTGCGGCGTGCGCATATATTGATCCTGTCACTAAGCATCCGCCCCAGCTCAGGGGATCTGAAAAATCAACAGCAGGGTCCATCGAATTTGATGACGGTCCCTGATTGGGATGAGATCACGCTTCAGGACTTGCCATCCCATACGGGAGGCATAGGCTCGGACTGTAAGTGGCAGGAGCCATCACCCAAACGAATAAGAAAATAAAAAAGCTCACGCCAATATATTGGCAACTGACCTCGCCAGCGTACCCGTCGACTGGACTGAGCTCGGACTCCCGCCAGCTCGCGACATAATAGGCTGTGTCGGCCTCAGTAGTATTCTTCCATGTGACCCACCAGGCCAGTAGTGCCGTGAGAGTCCTTTTGTGCATAGCCGTTCTCACAAGCATGACCAGACTTCTGGGACCACTTCGGAAATCGGGAACCTGTGTCCGCAACGGCCACGAGCCCCCTATATTCGAATATCGCTTTCTTGATCCTCAGCTTGGCCGTCGAGTCGGCCTCCAAGATGCCCTTGAGTGACTTCGTCCCGGAGCACATTCTAGACCCCGTCGGAATGTCCAGCACGGCGTACACGGAGCCGGACAACAAGGTCGGCGCGATTAGTCTAGACGATTACAATATGGAACTCGACTCTGGGAATCAGGAATGCGTGAGTGGAGCCCCGCCTGATATTGTACTATGTCATGGATAACCCCGTGGTGCTAACTAGACTGACGCATAAGCGACGGCGGCTTTACTCGAACACAAAGGAATTCCTGGTATTTGGCACATCGAGCCTGGCGATAAGCTACTCTCCCCGGTGCAAACCCGCCGATGGCTGAAGCCCGTAACATTCACGTCCTCGGCAGGCATGTTCATCGGGGGCCCCTGGGGGATCCTACGCGCCGATAACATCACCCCGGACGAACGCCTGGTCAAGTTCTACACCAAGGGGGGCGACGTAGGCACATACCACGCCATGCTATGCCCAGTCCCGGACTACGACCTGGATTCTCCAGAGGAGCTTGCGCAGGTCGACGCGCAGCTTTTCTGGTCCCAGGCTTCCTGCTCGGCATGATGCTTGATGTATAGGGCTGTTTACGAGTTCAATTCCCTCGGTGAGATGGTATTCAACCTTGACAAGAGGGTATCGGGAACTCCTGCTGCGAGTGTCGAGCTGGTCGGGTTTCGGTCGACGCTGCAGAAAGTCCAGTGAAGTCAGATTATTAAGGTCCTGACTGAGTACTTTCGAATTTTGTCTATCTCCTACATGTGATTTTATTTGCTTCGTTGTTGTGCTTTGTACATTGTGTTGCTATACGGCGCATCTATCAATCCAGCCTTTAGAGAACCGGGATTCCCCTTCCTACCAATCTACTGGCGGGCAGTCCGGTAGGGACCTTAGACGAAGGCGAGGTGGTCGCTCCGAGGCGCCAAGACAATTCACCGTGATGGCACCACACGAGTGAAACTTGATGTCTGCCAAAATCCCAAGTAATAAACTGATATGGATCTAACACTTAAGCTAAGGAGAACTCATCGTCCTAACGTCTAGCCGAATAAATCGCCAGTCTTCCTTCACCATGTCTTGTTCCCCAAATCCAAGCAATAGACCTCATTCTATTCCGGTACTACGCAGCAAAGGGGACTTCGGCTTCCGCAGCCACGGTCAGGGGAGCATGTGATGCGAACTGCTCAATTTGTTTAGCCCACGAAATCTTGGCGGAGAGAAAACCGCAAGCCCGAGCTCGGCCCTCTATCGATGGACCTCAAAACGCGAGCGCGTAGCTAGGTCATTGTCGAATTGGTTCAATTACCACCAGCCGAAAATATGACACCACTACCTCAGACATGAAGCAGACGGCTCCGGAGAGTAATACAAAGAGCCGTGCCATGTATTACCCCTACTTGGCGCTTCTTGCTCGACAAGACACCATCCTAATCCACGAACAGGTCCATTGTCAGCATCTGAAGAGAGCATATTGTTGTTTATTCCAACAAGGAGAATAATTTACAATGACTAAACTTAATAATGAAGGTAAGCCTTGAAGCGACTTTAAAGGAGCTTCTTTGTAGCAAAGGAGAGACATTACAGTGACTATCAGACTTCGACAAAGCCAATAATGCCTATTGTTCCTGACTAGGTATTTAATATTCCGCCCATGACTCCCAGACCGTCTCTGTTTCGCCAGAAGAATCACCGAATATACCACCCAAGAAAGAGTAAGATGTCTCGCACTCATGCCCAAACGCCCAACCTATACACCATCCTCGGCGTCGAGCCCGGTGCCGACGCCCCCACCATCAAGAAGGCCTTCCACAAGCTCTCCCTGACCCACCACCCTGACAAGACCGGGAACAGCCCCGCCGCGCACGAGCGGTACGTGGCGATCGTCGAGGCGTACGAGGTCCTCAGCGATGCCTCCAAGCGGCAGGCGTACGACGACGACAACGCCGCCGAAGACGCCCGGCCGAAGTCGCGTCCTTTGAGGCCGTTTGCCGAGTTCGGCGGGTACAGGGCGTTCGCGGGTGAGTTCCTCCGGCAGCGGACGCAGCCGCTGCGCCGTGTGGCGGCTTCGGGGCCGGAATTGCCCGTCGACCTGCTGCGCGCGTGTCTGGCGCGCCAGATGGACGAGATCGCGGACGTCGTGGAGGCGCTCGGCCGGGGGATCGACCGAGCGCTGCGCCGCGTGGCGGCGGGCGTCGAGCTGGAATGCATGTCCGCGTCCTGCCGGCGGCGGTACCAGGAGGCGATCGGCAGGGCGAGGGAGAAGGTCGACAGGCTGGCGCGCGAGAGCGGTGACCTGCGGTTCTCCCTCGAGAGGAGCGCGGACTCTGCCGAGAGCCCCGCCTACCTCTACTTCGGGCTCGGGCACAGCGTCGACCGGCTCGCGGCTCGGGTCGAGCGCGCATGGCAGGCGGTGGAAGAGGTTAAGTACTACTCGCGTGAGATGCTGGATGCCACGCCCGGGATGATGGCGCCGCTTGTAGGGAAAGTGTGCGCGGCAGTTAATAGCTGGCGGCATTAGATGTCCTCGTTAGTAGGTTATGCCATATAGCCTTATTAGACTAGAAAGGTAAGTCCTGTATATGAATAGAACCATACATATCTTCTTATATATTCTTCCATCTTTCCATTTAGACGATCATCGTTTTCCCTAGCGCAACTTCTATCATCCGTAACGGTAGACTGCCTCTTGTTCTACGACTGGTTTAAACCATAAGGCTACCGCGCACCACAGCAGCATGATTTATATATCTTCCTGAGCCAGTTCCAACAGCTATGCCCCGACGTGGCCAACTACGGCGACAGGACAAAAGCGCACCCCCTGAACACAGTAGAGATAGGATCAAAAACGACGAGGAGCATGGGTGAGCCTGCGCTATAAATCAGGGGGTTCGGCAGCCCTTAAATTTATGTTTTTAAAGGCGCTCGAACTCACCCTCGTCCGCGCCACTCCTGCATATGGAATCTTAGCAAGATACGTCCTCCCTCCGAACAGTCCTAGAGACTCGCTAGAAGTGGGAAATGGCACGGCGAAGGGGGAAGCCCCTAGACAATATGTATTACTCCTCCTGAAGAAGTAAAAGACAAAGTGCGTCATAACATCAACGTCCCAGTTAGTCCTAGTCCTCCATGGGCTCTAATCCCTTTCATAAGATACTTGGATATGGGCACGGAGATTAGAGAGAATCTCTCGAGTGGAACCTTCAACTTCACACCCCTTGGTGAGGAAGGCCACGCCCATCGACACCTCGTAGACGCCAATGAGTGTTGAGAAAGAAGTACACATCCACAACAGTCCGTTGATTGTTGTCTTGTTGACTTCATGGCGCTTTCCCTTACCACCCCAACCGTTGACATGATAGCATCTCCAGGTCGTCAACGCTGACGCTCGTTCTAGAGTCCTTCTGAGCGTATGGTAAGTTCTTAAGAAGCCCATCCGGTAGCGAGGATCTGAAGTTATCGTGAATACACTGTACTGCTTACCATTCGTTTGCTCCTCCCCCGATCGGAAAATTTACTCGTCACCATACTACCCACGTCACCACTTACTTATCCTATCGCCTAAGGTCTTACGGAAGAAAGGACTAAGGGTGCCTGGAAAGGCCTTTACGGCGGAAAGGAACACGCCGGTTTAGCGACAAAAATGCTGCAGCACCTACTTTAGCCAAAGGAGGACATAAGGGTACAGGTGACGCAACCGAGACGACTCAGCGTAAGGATGAAGGTATGATAGGGTAAGCGCTAATAAGAGGTAAGAAACCCTTGGAAGGACGGCAGCTTGGGAAGCGCCGGAAAGATAAGGAATCGGCTCGTACGGTATTTAGTAAAATCGCCGGCAACCCAGAGGAACTGCGTAGTGCTACGAAGTTAACAAGGCAACCAAAGCACAGGAATATATACAACAAGTCCACGAACCCCTTAACTTCTCAGAACCACATATACATAGCTTGCAATGGCTTACAAGAACAAACACACAGACGCACGGGAACAAAAAGGATACACAGACGAGTTTCAAGGTCAACCGAACTCTGTAATCCGATCAAACGACCAACGTGTGAGTAGGCAAGTAGGTAAGCCAGGTGGCTTAGGTCAAGGTAGATAGGTATCTCTATTCCGCATAAAATAGTTAAGCTACCAAAACAGGGTTCCAAAATGCAGGTCCATGGGGGCCGCCCCTCTCGACTGTCTCTTATTTCTTCCTACGGTGGCAATCCCTAAGCGATGTTATTATGTGACCTGTGTCGGCTCGTTTCATCAAATCCGGCCTGAGTGATGGCCAAGATAATGGGTGATGATTCTTGTGCGTTGTAGTTGAAAAAGATGATATTGATGATGGTATAGATGATGCATTGGTACTATGCTGGAATAACCCACCGCGCCCTCGTCCGCGCGACCCGGAACGCCTGCATTAGTTGTAGAGTCCATGTAAATGGGAACCCATTTCGAAAAAGATAACCAATGCCGATTTTCTACGTAAACGAACAAAGGGAATGGCATGCGGTGTCGTGGCGGAAACGCCCACATCCCCCTTCCCCTTCCGCAACCTTTGTTTGCTCATGCGCCCTGAACCCTGTTACTCCTAGAAACACCAAAATGATTGCCGCCCCGGATATTTTGTGCAAGATAAAGTAGGCAAAATCGATAGTCCATGCAACGCGATAGTAATCAAGGGCCCCGGGTATGAGTGTTGGTATTGATGAATGATGATGAACATGCGAGTCGTTCCCCAAGGTATCACTGACGTCTTAGCCCACATAGCTTCCGCATTAATGCGGAATGATAGGCATATCTATGATTATTTCCCAGTCTCACGATCGGCAACCGGACATGCACGATCTTAGATGCTGTTTGTGCCCTCGTCACTCGACATTTCTGTGTCGAAGTCACGGAGGTAGACAAGCTGGGCCCAGACTCTCCAGTGGAGAGTAGCGAGGTGGGCCAGCCGGGTGGCCATGTCCTCGACGCCGCCTTCTTCCCTCGCTTCTCGGACGGAACCCTCCGACGTACTGCGCTCTCGGTCCGGCAAGCTATCGCGCGAACCGTCCCAAGTGCGTCCGGGGCCATGTAGGCGACCGCCCGTCGCAACGGAGAAGAGACCGACGCCCGTGAGGCCCTTGAATTCCTTCATGCGCTGTTGAAACTCTAAGAGCAATCGACGGTGGAAGTACTGCTCGACTTCCCGGAACAGCGGTGAGCGAATATTAGATAGATGGGCGGCTAGTTTGTCCTCGAACAGCATGAGAGCTTCCGTTGGCGCGTTCGTAAAGCGGAATATCTCCAGGGCCAGGGAATCCTTCATCTCCTGCCATCGCCGATCTGGTTGTGAACTAGCAGGTGAGCTCTGAAGCAGGGCCACGAGAGACGTGTACAGGTTTCGTGACCTTGTCCTCCGGTCGACTGCCCGGCTCGCCGGCGAAGGCGTCGGTGAAGGTGTCAGCATGACGAGGGAGGAGCGAGGGCTCGAATGAGCAGAACCAGCAGAGCTAAGGACGATGCTAGACGGCCTGGAGCGGGGAGCCGTCAAGTTGAACTCACGGCTCTCATCTTCGAGACCAGAGCTGAGGAAGTCAGATGGGTCTATCGATGGCGACCTCAGGAATAAAGATGGTACTCTGCTCGTGCTCGCGGAATTTTCGTACTCTTCATAGAGGCGCATGCAAATCTCCAAGTTGATTGTGTCAAGCATGTCGGAGCGCAGTTTCAACATCCGCTCCTCGTCGAAGATCAACGTGTCCGGGAACGCTTCGGGATGGGATGGAAGCACCATTCTGGACACCGCCTCCATGAAGACAGCCATCTCCCCAAAGACCTGACCTGACGTTGATGCAGATTGGCCATACCGGAGCACCATGTCCGCGTACCAATCTCGAGCCGGCATTGGGTCGAGTTTGCCGTCGCGAATCTTCTTCAGGAAGAAGCGCTGTTCGAAATGAACCGTGTCTTCTATCAAGATCGGTCGCAAGCATCTGATTTGGTGATTGGCCACGTCCAGTTTCATGGCCTCGAGGACGCTCAGAAGACTGCGCATCCCTCCTACAAGCATCTCCATGTCGCTGTTCCGGTTGCCGTCTGTCAACTGATTGTACATCTGGTCGACCCACTCGTCTCTCATAGGTGCGCAGTGAGACTTGAGAACTCCGGACAGCCACGAAGCTAACTTTTCGAGGTCAGCCATGCCCTTGCTAAACTGCTGCATGATCAGCTCGACGTTCAGGCCCTCATCCAGATACGCCCTGTCCTTAGAAGGGACCAAGGTCTGAATGATCTCCTTCACGGATTTCAACAGGAGCGGTAGGCACCACTCCTCGCCTTGGCCGTATCTGTTCATAAACACATCTCGCTGCTGGATGAACAGATTTAACTGATCACGCAGCGCCTTCCAGAACAGACCGGCCTTTTCTTGTTTCCTTCGGCCTTTCTCTCCATCGGTATTGGGTCTGAAGTGCAGTTCCGGGTCGAAATTTATGTCATGCCGCAGCTTTGGGTTATGAATGATCTTGGTTACGTCCAGCTCGCTTAACGTGCTCTTGGTAACTGGAGGGTCTAGCGGTTTAGGTCGAGCACTGAACCCATACCCCGACTCGGTCTCCGAGTACTCTCCCCGCGTTGGTTGCCGTGTAGAAAGGGTGGACGATGTGGATGGATTTCTTGAGAGTGAAGGAGCTGGCGTGGCGAACTGGCGCGGACCCGCTGACTGTGGGAATGTCACTTGCTCGCTGCCTTCTCCGTTCGAGGATTCTGGCTGTGAAACCTCCTTTTGAAGCTGTTCATCGTGGGTCGGTGGGCGCGCTTCAGACAAACGCCTAGTCGTGTTACTCTCGATACCCCGGCTCTCAATGCCGCCGGTTCCCTGATCATCCATCTTCTATATTCCCGGCCGGAGCCTAGCTAGTGTTGCAGTTCACCAGGGAGACTTGATGTCTGAGAATATTAGTTGGAATCTGGCAAGACTCGACCTAGAGCTCTGTGCCGAGGGGGTCTGATATTCTATTCTAGTCTTGTGGATCGTGCCCAGAGAATGAGTGTAACTATGGATCCGGGGACTTGTCAGCGGAGTCTTTCTCGTATAAATGGGCGAATAGCAAACAGGCGGCCTGGGGATTGGGTGAGACGGGTGTGAGCGCGTGAGTGCGGATAGGTGTGTCTTTGTACCAGCCTCGCCCTGTATTCATTCGAAGACAGCTGATGGAAACGTGTAAAGGCAGTTTGTTATCGGAAAGGCTACGACGAAGATGGGGCTTCTTACATGCTGTGATGTCAAGGTACCATGCAACTGGCCAGCTGGCTAGCTCACAAGTTGGGCAGCTACAGCGGCCCAGGTGGATGGTTGCAGTTGAGCTTGAAGGAACGATCAGACAAGGAGGAGTGCCCGTTTCCAAAAAGTGAATGAAGGTTGGGTTTGGAAGCGTTCAGACAAAGAGAAGGTTCAAGGGGGTGAAGAGAGAGCGCTCCAGGAGTAGAGAGAGATGAGATGCGCGTAGGGCTGCCTGCTCAGGAACGACGCGAGACAACCGGCGACTATTTGCAACTTGCAGCAAGGGAAAGTAATATGGAAAGGACCAAGCATAAAAGAAGAAATAATGTAGTTTATGAATTGGTCACGCCAGGCACGGCTCCGTGTCGGTGAAATTAATACATAGAAATTAATACATAGAAGCAGCGGTAGGAGTGAGGTAGGTACCCACGAGGGTGGAAAGGGGGTGGTGGGCTTGTAAGTAGGGGTGGGAAAATGTTTATGAAGCATTGCTGCTGCATTGAGAGGCGAGACTTTCAATGCATTGATATTGCCAGCCATATTGTATCCACACACCACCAACCAACTCATCCACACCCAAGCACCAAGCCATTTTCGTGATAGGCGTGGGCATGGATATTGGTATGGGTACTCAGTATGGGTATGGATATGAGGAGATGTACGGGCTTGGGCTTGGGCATAGTATGGTATGAGACAAAAGCTGGTATGTATAATTGGTGAGAGAAATGTCGAGGCGGAACTCTCCCGCTTGCGATTGCATGCCGCTCTTGTTGGTGTGAGGTACATGTAAAGAGGGATGTGTACAGTAGGTATTCTGATTAAGGTGATTGTAGACCCCTTAACGCTAAGGAAAAGTAGAGGGTCTCAACCCACTTCAATCCGTCCGGTCTTGAGCGCCACTCGGTACGCTCGCTCAGTACATAACTGAAGTATGTCGGTAAATGGCTCTGTGCATTCGAGCTCAGCCATCAGTTCCTGAATCAGCCAGTGGCAGACGCATTACTGGAGGATGGTCGCCACATCCAATCGTGGATAGTAAGTACAGTGGTTGAGGGCCAGATGGCGCAAGGGGGTCCGGAAACCGGTGCTAGACAAAGAACGCCAATGACTCAGGCGCAAAAGTCATAAACAGGGGCAATTTGTTCTTTCTGTGTGTGTCTCTGTGGATCTCTTCCCTCTGCCGGTCGTCGACGGGATGGCAAAATAAAATACACAAAGGCCAAAACGATTTGCCAAAAGCGTGGAGAGATCCCTGCCGATTGTTGACCGACAATTGGAAGATATCGGACATAAATCTAATGTAGGTAGCTGGCACCCTTGAACACGTGCATGCCCCTGCAGACATAAGGTACATTTGTCTATGCGCAAATGTACGTACCCAAAGGGGCGTCTTGATAGGGAGCTTGATAGTTGTGGACAGTCACGAATCACGAAGGACGGTCTGGCTCGCCTGGCTTGGCTGCAGTCGGTGGATCCGTAGGGGAGGCGTGAAAAATATGTGGGATGGGAGAGATTCCAGAAAAATGGAAGCGACCAGGGAAGCTGACAAGAGCAACCAGCCATTTTCGCATCCTCGGTCGCAGATCGGACACCCCAATCTCTGAAGGAAGTTAGGTACCTTAGCATGTACGTACCTAAACGCGATTCATGCGGTACACCAGGGAGTCGGAATTATTGGCCCCGACAGGTGAGTACCATCCTTGCCCGGAAGATACAATTTGGAATTCCCATAGAGATACCTTCACCTTTGGTGAGAGAAAGTCTTTAAGACAACTTGATATGCTTGAACTTTGGCAAAAGAAATTCCCCGGTTCCAGTAGACTACGACGTACTGAGTAGTACGATATCTGCTAGGCGGTGCTTGGGATAAGCCATCGTGCATTAGGAGGGTTGATTTAAGAATGCATAGGAAGTACATACCTACCCAAATGCTCCACGTTGTTACAATAGCGCCATGCTCCATATATAGATGGAGAATCCCTAAGGCGGCCGTCCCGGGGATTCCTGGTGGCGTGAAGTCGCAGTTTTGGCTCAGAAGGATGGCATCTTATAAATGGCCATTGAAGATTTTCCATTCCTCTCTGGGGCGGTCTAATAAGGGGAGGGGGTTTCCTGCAGGATTGGGACGAATCAGGAATAGGCATATTTTCGCCCCAAGGGTTGCGGCTGTCAATGTCTCTATAGATAGTAAGCACTTAAGCGGCCATCCTACTTTTGATATTGGATACCAATAATTCGCAGATACGAGCAGTGGTGGTGTGAGCGATTTGTGGTGTCGTGAACGGTGGCTTCTTTTCCTTCTTAATGTGATAGACATGCTGGCCGCCGCAGTCAGTCTATCGATGTTGGTCATACATACATACCTCCCTAGGTAGCCATCATCACCAACACTTCATACCTAACAGACGCCTTTGGCGTTGGACTCTGAAACACTCCCGTCCGTGCATGTATGTCTATGACTGTATATCTGCAACTATCTTGCAAGCACGACGGTTGGTTATATGCCAGGTATCATGTTAGTTAAGCACTTACGAAGGTCGTATAGATCAATCCAATCATGTTCTGCAGCGGGCTATAAGCTGCATGCGTACACGGGTTGGCACGCATACAACACCTATAACTCGATCTACACATTTGTCGAATCACGCATTCCTCTACAACTCCCCTGGTATCCGTGGTAAGGAACCACCGAGGACTGCAGTCGCAGGGAAAAGAAAGAAGGGATCGCCAACAGTTGTCTATTACCTACAGCATAAGGTGGACTGGATTGTACGCATCAACTACCGACATTGGCCGTTGTGTTTGCGCGTATACTCGAGACGACTCGGCACTATAAAGTCCGGCATCTAGCATCTTCGGACTGGGAAGCGAGGCCCTCAGCAGGATGATCATCACAGAACACACGAATTCATTGCGCAAGGCGAGCATGCTCCAGCACAGCGCTACGGGAAACCACGGGCATTTGGAAAAGCATCGAATTAGCCTCCATGTATGCTATGACAAAGGGAGGAATAAAGGCATGAGGGATGGCTTCCGACTGGGCCAACACAACACGACGTCTGTTCCCAGTCAAATCTGCAGGTGCTTTAGCTACATGTACCTCTATGCTAGCTCGCTCCTTTAGGCGCATATCCCACCCCATATCCATATCGTATCCGTATCACCTTTGGTGCTTAAAGGCCACCTGATATGCTTTCCTCGGTAATCTGCCCATTGCTGGCGTGTACCCCACCAGTCCCCACCAGTCCCCGTCCCCTAGTCAAGGGGCCGTCGGCATTCTACAGGGCTCCTCCCGGCTGAATCGAAATTGAGTCGGAGCAAGAAGATGAGGCGAGCGTTTCTTTGACACGGGTGGCAGGGCTGGAATTGTTTAGCGCTACCTCCTGTATCAAGCAGGTACATACCTACATAACATAGCTGGATTGGGGAAGGATTCACCGTGCCGCCTCCCGGCGCTTCGACATAACACAAGTAAGTACTTGAAGTATTAATAGACAGGCGAGCGGCGGCAAAGAGGAGGAAGGCGGCGCCGGCGACGCCGGGGACAACCCGGGGCTTTGAATGCCTGAAAACAAGGCTGGAGCCCGAGAGATTCTCGCCTCCGCCTAAGGTACACCTATGATGCTCATGCAAGCTGTTAGCCATTGAATGCACAACTGAGGCGAAGCTCGATTCATCAATGCAACCTCTCCTAGTAGTCCTTGTCGCTTCGAACGTCAGGTAGGGAGCAAGTTAAAGCATGACAACATCTACGTCTACGTAGAGATTCGTTTCCACTTTGCGGCACGCCGAATGCCCAATGCTGCGAAGCCATCGGCCTGCACCCGTTCGGCTTCGCTGTTTGTCACCACCTCTCCACGCGTAGCACAGATACCTACCTTACCGTCCATCGGTCGCGGCTATTCGCTGTTTCTGTTGATGCCGGATTTCAGAAGGCGAGACCACGCAGCTGGGAGACCACAAACTCATGCTGTGCTCACCACCAGACCCCGGGCCTCCGGATACGCCAAGGAGCTAGAAATCGTGATAGAATATTCCACTGCCCTAAATTCGTGTTGTTTTGATCAGATCGTTAATCTGTGACTTGGCGAGCAAAAGGCGCAAAGTCCGGGCCGCCGAATCGATCGCATCTCGACCCCCGAACCTGGTCGGTGGCAACGCCGCGATCCCTTCCGGCCTCCCGAATCCTGGCAACACAGCTTCAGAGTTATTGCCCTCCAACTGCACTACTCCGTACTCTGAATCGGGCGGGTCAGCAAAGGGCGGGGTTGGCTACAGTTGAGAAGCCGCCTTTGACTGCTGGCAGCCGTTTGATTTTGGGCGGCGGGAGGCCTTTGGAAAAACGTGACCTGCTGGCTACCTATTATGTAGGTAGGTACCTTTATCCGCGTCACCACATCAGAAGCGGCACCGCTGATTCGGCCTCCTTCCGAATTTAGGCGTATACGAGTATATCGACATGCCAATTGTTACTCTGCGAGTTATTACACCACAAACCTAGATGTTAATGCGCATTTTGTTTGCACCCCAGACCGGCCCCCTTACCCCAAATCTCGTTTCGGTTGACGGCGCGGGTGATGTTGGCAAACGTTTATCCATTCATTAGGTACGTTGGCTGTCGTGGCTTGCGTCAGAGCGAGGCGCCATGGACCATTCGTCAGAGTTTCAGCCTCAATAGCCTGAATATAGGATGACCTTGGACTCCACTCAACGGCAAGGCTGACTAACATCGAATGCGGCCGTTCTGACAGTCATGGTCGGATTATTGGAAGTATCATTGTAACGCACCTATCTCTAGGCCTTGTCTGCCGTAACCGTCACCTCGGCGTAATTTCGCCTGTGGCTTTTATTCGTTGCAATCCCTGCTCGGGACGTCAGCCTAAAACGGCAGTCGGTGTTGAGTCTTGACGCCTCAATGCATAATGTCCTTATGCCGCTGAAATTACGACAATGTATTCGCGTCCATCGAACATACGCAGATCTACCTCACTGCAAGTTCCAGCCGACGTCATGTCACCTTTCCAGGCGATACGACACCAATCGGAAGGTGTTCCCCCATTCTACGTGAATCCTGTATTATGGTAGTATCAGTTCCAAGGACTCCGGCTTCTACGGTACTTACGTAGACGCCCGCGGACAGGCAACACAGCGGTTGTATCTACGCATTCTCCCTCACTGCGCGCAGCGCAAGAAGCATTCCAGGCTGGGGGCGCCAAAAGGATGCGCGAATACACGGGGTTCCTACTATGACTAACCCGCAGTATGTCCTACGTAGAACCGGAACTGTACCCACGAATTAATCCAACTACCGCCCACACCGGACGCCTCGCAGAGGAAGGCCAAATGCCTCCCGCACGGTCGGTTCCCGCTGCATAGCCGGGCCGATCGTCATCTACTGGTAGTAGGCCAGTTGGCTGCGTGCCTAGATACGGTAGCACCTGCGCCCCGGGCCGTAATGCAACCCTAGACGCCGGCTATTTTTGGTACCTCGCTTATCTAACACTTAATGTGCACGTATGCACGTGGAAGGCTCCCACACCAATTAGTCGACGAACGTGGCTCCCGTCGCGGCCATTTTGTGCTGAGACTTCTAATGTCGCTGTCACAGTCCGTGGGCTTGCTACGTAGGAGGCGGAGGAGCCCAATTCTCTTCCTGCCTCCCGTCCGAGGCCACGACTGCGTTGGAGCCGCGGGCACCAATGTGTCCAGCTGATCATGATGACGGACTGGTTCAGCCTCGCGGTGAGAGTATGCACAGGGGAAGTAAAACATCCTCTCAATCACAACCTGCGCTTCACTGCACTGCTATAGTGCCTCGTGGCTAAAATATTGATGCCTTATATCCGACGTATACAAGACGTGATGCCGCCCGGATACCCCGGATATCGCCCAGGAATGACCTGTATAACATGCTCGTATGGGCTGTTTGTCCTCGAGCCTACCAACGGCTATGACGTTTTGTGACGCCAACCGCCTTTTCGGTTGGAGTACAAGATTTCCGTCTCAAGTTTTACCATGATCAGGCACCAATTGCGCAGACAACCTGAGTCGCACGGGGAGGAGGGCCCGTTGGGACTAGAACTTCTGTAGCCCCGGTGCTGGGTGGTGTACGAAAGATTGTTTGGACGTCTAGTTAGACCGCGTAAGCGGAACCGCAAGCCCGGATCTCCATCTTAGTCCCAGGCACAGTGCTAACACCGGTCCCCACTCGAGTATGTCGACGAGCTTGACACGCATCCCATCTCGTGGCGTTCATTATGTAGATACACGTTGCCTCAACCGAGATAACCAATAGCCTCACTCCATCAGTTCGTTTTCCTTCGTTCCCATACGCCATGACGCCCAAGAACAGATAATTGCGATCCCAACGAGCTAGAAACTCAGTTGCCGATGAAGACGGAGGCCTGGGGGTGTGCGTGAGCCGAGACGAAGCTGACTAGAGCGGGACAAGGCTGGCGAAGAAAGGGGGAAGGGAGGAGGGGGACGCGACTAACCGCCATGAACACGCAGCAGAGACTTATGTACGGGCTCAGCCTCTCGCCTATCCGCGCCGCCTTCCAAAAGATGCCCATCAAACTGTGATGGCCGAGCGTCAGCCCCAGTCTCACAAAGCTCTAAAGAGACAAAGGATACTGTCACTCTTGAAGACCGTACGTACCCTTGTTTGTTCCGGTCGAGTATGGTCGGGAATATCTGGTGCAGGTAGGCACACGTGCAGATGAGGAGGAGGCTGAAGGCGGGCATTCGGTGTTAGCGCATAGACCATATCAGGGCGGTCATAGAGCCCTCGGAACCGTGACGTGAATTCGTAGGGGTAGTCGCTGAACCTGATGACGGTCATCGAAGGGTAGCCTGTGGGACGTACATGACGAGCAGAAGAGACTGGAAATTGAAGAGCGCCGACTAGTTTCCCATGTGATTAGCAGTTGCTTCCCTAGAGACGAACATATCAATCAGTATACTCACCATGTTGGCAGCCTAAGCGTTGTAACCGGTGCAAAAGGGTCTGCGCTGAGGTCTGACGAGGTGAAAGCGACAATGTAATATCCCAGCCACGGAAGGACCCACGCCTGATGTGGCTTCAAAAAGGAAAAGGCAGTTTTGAATAGAGTTAGGTAAGCACGGATCACGTGCAAACGCGCAACCAAAAGCATCCCAGACCGCCGCATCATAACCCCTTGCAAAGTACAGTACGTACCCTCAAGTCCCAGGGGCTGCAGAGGCCGGCACTGGGGTTCCACCACATCTACAAACCGTCATCTCAGCCTCGTGAACCTTGGCATCTACATCACAACACAATCATTCAGGACGGCAGTCGCGGGTTAAGGCGCTTCAACAAATCCAACTCCTTATGGTTACCACCTGAGAATATATTCGACTTTCTTCGCAGTCGATAAACTTGCGGCATATTGGAAAACGGCTGCTCCTAAGCACTTCCTGTCACAATGGAGCCTCGAGCCCGCGCGGGCAAGAATGTGGGCAAAGAGACGTTCCAACCCAAGGATGGTAAGCCGCTTGCCTCCGAAAACACCCCACTGAAGCAGTGCATTAAGTCCTAGCTTCTAACCCGTGTCCCTTCTTCGCAACGAAACAGTGAGCCGGCTGCTATTCGCGTTCGGCGACGTCGAGTCGCCGCTGCCCGAGACGGTGCGGGTGCTGGACGAGATCGTGACCGAGTTCCTCGAGGGCGTGTGCTTCGAGGCGAGCCGGCACGCGCAGGCCGCGGGCCGCCAGAAGCTCAAGTTCGACGACTTCGAGTTCGCCCTGCGCCGCAGCCCCGCCTACCTCGGCAAGGTGCGCTCCATGATCGACAAGCGCCAGCACATCGCCAGCATGCGCAACCTCTTCAAGGAGAACGACGACGACCTCATCAACACTCGGGACCACGGCCACGGCCACCACGCGGGCGCCAGGGGAGGTGCGGGAGGGGGAGCAGACAACAAGCGCGCCGCGCCTCCCGAGGAAGAGCTCCTTGGTCTTAGCGATGACGATGGAGAGGTCTTGAGCGCCATCACGTCTACGACGAAGGGCGGTAGGAAGAAGAGGAAGAAAGACGGCGGGAAGTGAGACCCGAGTTTTTACTGCGACGCTGGTGGCTTCAGTTTATGATACGGCATTCATTCAGCGGGGAGTGTTCTTCATGGGACACGTGCGTTTGATCACAGCATGGCATCGGCGTTTGGGGAAGAGAATACCAAATTGTATCTTTCAGGGACAGGGACATGGCTTATGAGTTTTACCTCATAGACAAGGCCGGGACTTTGGTCCCATGTTAATGAGATCAAGCCTCGTTGGTTGACCACGTTGGAAACCGCTAAGCCAGAGTATCTATGTATCGTTGGCTTTTCTACCCGATATTGGCCTCTTACTGTCGACGCAATAGAGGAAGTACCCGATTAGTTCGGCACCAGAGTTTAACCCGAATGCGCAACGGTGGCCTAAATAACGGGTACTTGGTTGGACGTTACCGGATCTTGCGAATTGAACAAGGTCGACGTGCCTACGTGAACAGGTACCAAGAAACCGTAGGCAAGCTTGCAAGCGCTGGTTTTAGAGACGCTATGTTGCGCTATAAAACACAGCTAGGCGTGTACATCGATGGAATGGCAGAACGGGCAAATACGGCGTGATCGCTGCTACGCCGTACAAAGAGGGCAGATACAATCGAGCGTATGCGACTGTCCCACACTGCCCCTTTTTGAACAATAGGCTCTTAGTTAGAATCCTAGCACGCACATCAGCCATCGGCCCAGGTCCAGGGCTTCAGCCACGCAGCCGTTTCCTCTCAATCACTGGAACCCCCGGGCCTCCGTTCTGCGCAGGAAGCACCACGGGGCACTTCGTGGCAGTGACACCGTGGTCTTGATCGTGGATCCGCTCCCAATAACGGCTGTGGCGGCGGCATCGAATGGACGACGTCCGTCTCGAGGCTGTTGCCGATTTCGCACTCCACGATTCCTGGCTGCCGGGACCCATCCCCATCGGCGAGGGCGTGCTGGGTCGCGGCAAGATTTCGTCCAGGTCTTGAGCGTAGGCTCGCCGCGATAGCCGAGGCTGGCCCACTGTTCGCCGCCATGGGCGCTGAGCCGAGGACGGCCCGTGGCCCCGTCGTGCGGCGTGTGGACGGCGCCGCTGCTGTGATGTTCGCGGCGGCTGGACATCGTATGGGCCGAGGAGGCCGTACTGAGATGTGGGCGGGCCGGCGCTGGCGTTGGTGCAGAAGTGCGTGTCGGTGGTGCTGATGGCCTCCGGGTGCGGGTCCCGGGCCTGGGTCGTGGTGCGGGGCTTGGATGGGATGTTTGACATCCCGCTTGCGACGAGATTTTGGCTGATTTTGAAACTGTGAGAGTCTTAATCATTAGGAGTGCGTTAGGAAGGCATTAAGGTTCCTCCGTCGGTGAAAATTTAGGAAGCCTTCACTCACGGCCTATTTTAAATAACTCGGCACGTATGAGCACCTGGGATGCGCGCTGCATTACGGCTAAGAAACAACCCCCTCAGGCGTGGCCTCCCTAGGTAAAGGAGAAAGCAGGGCTGCCGAGTTTTGTTGCTTCCTTCGACATGCCTCGAATACTGGTGGGCAAGGCACCGCATCCCTCAGGGCGATGAGCAGCATGTGGTTGATGGATATAGGTCAAAAGAATACATCTAAGTCGCATGAGTCTATCCTCTGACCAGGGGACCAGAGTTCAATGTAGCGACGATCCTATGTTGCCATGAGCACGTACGTTACTTGAAGGCTGAGCTAATCATTAATGCAGGTGAAGAGGTAAAGAAACATAGTCTGATGACTTATGCTCCTGGGGTCTCTGCTAGCCCATCGTTGGTGCAGTTTCTGTGCCCCCTTTCCTCGCTCCTAGAGAGGTATGTATGGGGATAGCTATCGAGAAGCGGACGCAAACTCTCTTCCTAGGAACCACTGAAATGATTCAATTCCGACGATCAGAGTAAAATTACAAGTCAGGAATTATATCTTGTCCAACAGCGTAAACTGGAACTTAATCGAGGATAGGAGGTAGTATTTTTCTGTTCGCAACTGGGTAGTTGTGTTGGCACTAACAAATTAGAATTTCACAGGTCTGTCTAGTAACGCAGCACTTGCCTCCTGCAGTTGTGCGCAACCTGCCGGTGTATTCAATAGCATTTCGCTTTGAAATCCCGCATAGATTGCCATGTAATGTGGGTAGGAGATAAAGTATCTCCGGCTGTACGGAGCGGGTACACGAAATGCTCCACTTTACCCGACCTCATCCGGCCCGGCTCGACCGCCGTTCCAACAGTGATTTGTATGAAGTACCTAGCTCATAATATTACGGTCCTAAATAACGTCACAAAAGCGCTCATGAACAGTATGATACCAAGATGTGATCTTGGTAAATTCATTTATAAGATTAGCTCAGCCCTGGGACCTAAGGAAGCGGTACTGTGAATGCTGAGGGAAAAGGGGAAAGTAAAAAATGTAAGCTCTGCATTGATGTAGATGACTCCGAAATTCCCGTCCTGCCATACTCTCTCTTCTCCACTCCCTGAACCTCGATCCACTAGTGCGCACGGCCGTACCTTGTAAGACACTAGCTAGGTCTGCTCGATCGTCAAGGCATTCATCGAAACGGTGATGTGCGGCTCCATTTCTTCATCATCTGCGGTAGGTCAGTGTAGTAATTGACGTCGAAAAGAACGCCCGTCGCCTCCTGAGATACGAGCACTCCAGTGCTCGAACTTTAATGGAAGGCCTTTACACAAGCGTGATGGTCTTAAGGGGTATCCCACGTTCCGTCAAGGCCTCCGGGAAAAGCCGAGGATCTGAATTGATAAACTCCTGTGTGTACCTGTTTCGAAATTTCCTGCAATAGTAGGGATCCGCAGGAGTCCTCTCCCATGCTATATGTTCCCATTCAGGCGGTATCGGAATTGCTTCCAAGCGAGGATCATCTCTTGTCGGATACCCAGTGACAGTGTTGAAGTATTCTGGTCGCGGTCGCCCATCAGAGTCCGGCTCTACGCGGATTATCCATGGATATTTCAGGGGACCTAATACAGCCTCACCATCCACTGCAGCAAACAGAGTTAGTGCCTGATAGATACAATGTCTGTCGTCCCCACTTTGAATAACACCGGACAATAAAAGCCGCCAAGTCTTAGTCCGTCGACAGCAGATTGTGGGTGTGTTCAATGCTGTCCAGTGATATAGGTGGAAAGAAAAGATCATTTGACCGTACTATAAAGCCACTTACTTATACCATGCACATAAGAGTCGCCGATGACCTCGTATTCGCCACCTGGCGTCGACCTCAGAACCATGGGAACATCACATCCAAGAACCACGAAGACCTCGTCCCCTATCAAACCTTCCTGTCAGCCCGTGTGCTCCAGATCTTCTTGATCCTGAGTACTTACCTTGTTGCACCTTCCCATTAATCCTACCTATGTATCCATTTGACAAGTTAAAGGGCAGGACTTGGTTGGCCTCGCGAGTAAGAAATTGCTTGTATCCGCTTGTTACCGTATCTTTTAATGTTGATTCACTAGCTTCGGATACCAAGATTGCCTCGCGTAGCTCAGCTAATGTCGGATAGCCGAAATGTCGCATTCTTTCTTCCACTTGGCTCATCGCGAATGTTAAGGTATACGCATCCAAATACGTTTCGCCGGTAGGATATCGTCGTTCTCGCAGTTGGTCGACTTGCATGCTTCTAAGGGTTTTAGCAAAGTCCGAGAATTCGCCTGAGATGGTATCGCCAACAGAAGTGACGATCCCAACAGAGAGTGCAGTGACTTCCAGCTTATCCGAAGCGATGCATGTATATCCTGCCCGTGTTCCGGATATACCACTGGCGCAAAAGCCGAACCCGTGACGGACAGTAATTAGAAGATATTGTGACCAATTCGGGACCCACGTCGGCCATGGCACCTGGGACTCCGGCGCAATTGGTTGGCGTTGCCCAGCATATGCCAGCTGCCTAAAGCGCCTGTCTTGTTTACTGCAGGTCAAAAAGAACTCTTTGAACACCGACTCAGGAGACAGTTCGTAATCCACCTTGAGGTATTTGGTAACCTCCGAAGGTGCTAGGCTCATAAGCCCATATATCTTGTCTCTGCCATCCCTGCAAGTTCGACGATGGTGACTATATATAATTTCTTCGAGCCTGTAGCGTTTTATGTGCGAACATAAGGGGTACAAATCTAGCCTTTCAAAATTCCGCGATACATGTGCAGGTACCCCTTCCACCTTTTCCCATATGCACAAAATTGCTCGACGAAATAAGGGCCATAGGAGCTCATCGTACCCACATTTTAAAATAGAGTTGTACCTTCCGAGGTGTATCTCTTGTACGATCCACAAGCGTCCAAACCATGGTAATAAGATTAGTCGACCAATCGCATTCCATACGTGGTCGTCATAAGGCAAGATGACATTCCTGTGAAACCAGGTAGGTTGATCGCATCCAGGAGAGGACAGTGCGTAATTGTCACGGGTCATTTCAGTCTGCCTACCAAGATAGTCTAATGTAGTGACCGCCAATTTGCTGTTCGAAAAGCCCGGCCCCAGCCAGGCCACGACTTTATTGGCAAGACTGAAGATCTGCCCCATGCGCTTGACCTGCACACTTCGTTCTTTAACATCGGCTTGATTGATGCAGATAGCGTCGATCCACATAATCCGAGGTCTGTCTTTATAACGGAGGTAACGCATTGCTTCAGCGAGGTTTCTGTTGACACGTAATGTTTGAGTAAACATAGCTCGCCAGTGCTTATGAGACCTTGTGACTTCTACCGTGCCCGGGGACTGCGAAGAGCCCCATGTATAAGACAGCGCTTCGTAACGCAATTTGGGTTGATCGTCTTCCTGTGCGAATGGATCGTACGCCTCGCGAGAGTACGTCGGATCCGGGTGAGTCCAAGTATTATAGGAGTCCACGGAATTCAAAAAAATAACGCGGCCTTCGAGGGTCTCGCGAGCGGACCAGCCTTCGGGAAGGGCCTCCTGTATTTCCTTCAACGACAAAAGTTTCGGCTTGTCATCATGGGCAGGCGGGGCGAGCTCAGTGTGGGTGATCTCGACTTTGATCGGATCATCGAACTCGCCCGGTAGGATTGTGACGAGACGGATATCATTTGTCGAAGGATCCAGCGGCTTATACTGGTATCGGCCCATTTTCGTACCTGCTAAGGCAATTGTTGAAGATGACTTTGAAGAAGCTAAGGTGAGCAAGTAAGGAGTTGTCGGGGCGAGGCTTCGAGCGGGGTAATTCACACTTATTATCGCCGCAGGCATCCAATACGTGCACGATCTGCTTCTCATTGGGCGGATAACTCCACCTGTACGCGATGTAACCAAAACAGGAGTCACATGACCACCCACGATATACTTTAACGCCAGTGGGTCCTATGCAAGCCGGGTCGAGCACTGTCGGACCCAGCTGAAGACTAACTAAGTCCTTCAGCTGAGCCTTGGCTTAGTCAGGACAGCCACTAGTGGAGATTGCTTTTAGCATCTCCTGTACAGCTTTCTCCTTGTTACAGTTGTTTTTATGTGTATTTAAAGAGGCTTTGCTACCCTCCCTTTCTATCTAGGACCTCTTAGGGGTCAACCTGATAACATCTTCAGCCGTATATGCTTCAGTGTGATGTCAGGGTAAGCACAGAATGCAGAATCTTTTTATCTGGGAAACTGTATCAACAATAACTATATCATTTGACCTTGCCCCTTTTATAATGATGTTAAACGCACCTTAGTTTTTCTAGGCTTGGCACACCTTACTTTTTTGCTACAGCTGTTAGGTCAAACACCCGATCCACGCACCACCCCCTAATTTGAGGCTCTCAACAAATTATTCAAAAAGCAATAACTTAATAACCACTTAAGCAGTCTACTTCGGATTTTAACGTAATCGCATTATTATACAGTTAGGATTATTAATATTATATTCGTTTTCCTCCTTTTCTTCGTTTTGGCTTCGTTTTGCGGAATAATGTGGCGTAGCCACTGCACCAAAAGACTGGATTGATAAGTGCGCACTTATTGCGTTACTTATCTGACAGTTCAAGCTTTATTTTCCAGGCTGAGCCAAATACAAAGAAAATCATTACACGATATAATTTGCACGATAAATACTACACCCAGTATCTTCGAACGCAATAACTAATTAATGGGTTTTACGGTTAAGATAAATTATATGCCTCAGTCCTATAGAGCCTCACTTTGAAGCCGACTGATACGTGGTTGCCGATAAGCTTCGACCCTGATAAACCTTAGGCCCTCTGAAGTCCTAAAATATAAGCCCCAACTTTATTGAATAACGTAATTATTAAGTTGTTATAAAGAATATAGGCACTGTTAGAAGGTGGCGGGGAATAATAACGGAGCGTTGCCAATTGACAGGAAAAACTAGGGTGTGCCAAGCCTAGAGAAACTAATGTCGCTTTACATCACTCTTACAATACAGGTCCGAATCCGTAGATGGAATGTGGAACCAGATGAAAAAGGGTCAAATTTGAATACGGCAAAAGGTCAACTTGATGTAGTTATAAAGCCGTTAAAGGGTGATATACTACCACCTTAAAGTCGGACCATTGTTTAAGTCGTTTTGCTGGTTGCTTTGAACGAGAACCACTGGCGAATCCATACATAGATGCCACAGAGCGCCGCAGTCTCTTACTGAACCGCCCGGTGATGCACCTTATGTCTAACTAGTCTATAGACAAGTCTTGCTACTGGCTTTCATCGTCCTCTGCCACCTCCTTCGACAACTCCTCAAATTCATGGGCCCTTTTATTAATATAACTACTTAATTTAGTGGGATCTATAATGGCGATGACGCTCTTGCCCGGTCTGTAAGGCTTTTTCCCAAATCAACCTGCTCCGAGGACATGAGAATAACAACCGAATCATAAATCCTGTCTCCACTGCGAATTTCGTACAATTCTAATATTTCTCTTGGGTATCCTGTGGTCCTCCTTATGGAACCAAAAATATATTAGAGCAGCATACATGGGATGGTTTTGAGGCGAGCCAAGTCGACAGGAAATATAGGGGACAGTCACTGGTTTACTTGATATGTTCTAGAAGATTTCATGAATATGATGACAAAATCTCTCACAGGTCCTACTTTGTCAGAGGTAAGTTGAATGCCCGTTGGATTTCATACTAAGTGACTCACCTTCAGAGCTCTGGGAACTATACAACCATATATTGATACGGGGTCATGGGTGTATGTGCATGTAGCGCTATGGAATTGGTGGTACGTTTATATAAAGGCTTCAGGTCCCAGGTCCTTAGGGTAGCTCTTCATCCAGCTTCAATACGTTAACTTCTTTGCAATATGCAGAGGGTGAGGGTCGTCTTAGCCCTATTCCAACCCCTATTCCAACGGAGGCATTTAACTTGTCGTTCATAGGGGGCGTTGCGGGTATTGTAGTCTTGTCAAAGATCTGTGCGCAGTTCGGACTTTACATTCCTTGTTATGATTATTGCGGGCTTGTATCTAACCTTTCCGACAACGACTGTTGCCGTTTAAGGTGCCGTGT
The DNA here is from genome assembly GCA_004155915.1 of Monosporascus sp. CRB-9-2. Classification (NCBI taxonomy): domain Eukaryota; kingdom Fungi; phylum Ascomycota; class Sordariomycetes; order Xylariales; genus Monosporascus; species Monosporascus sp. CRB-9-2. Next base: position 37,761 of record QJOA01000345.1, read on the forward strand.
TCGCCCAAGCAAATCATCTAACTACTCGATACTCTCAATCACCACTACATCGAAGAGATCCAACCCCGGTAGCTTTATCTCTCCATCTTTCACCTCAAGCAAGCTGTCACTCAGAAGCGCGTGAGCCGTAGCGTTGACCCCCGATACCTTAATAGACCCACCAGGAATAGGCAAGTAAGAACCAAAATTCTGTTTCCGCATCCCAGACATGTTGATCAGGTGAACGACCAACCGAGAGCCATTGGCGTTGACAGTTACCTCGACCTGTTCGGCAAGGTCAAATTCAAGTTTCTCCTCCGCACCACCGTCGTCTCGCAGTATCATTTCATAGAAGTCCCTGAAGACCCTCAAACCGAGCTCACGGTACCCTCGACCGACGGTAAACGGGATGACAATTCCCTTGCCCTTCTCGAAAGTGCTAATGCCGCATCCGCGCTCGTCGCCCTGAATGTTGCCATACGCATACTCGGGTGGAGCGAAGGGCGCATAATCCAAGATTTTGTACCTGCTTTCTGCATGCTCCTTCCACTCGAACAAACTATACGCCCCGTAGATCGGGACTATAGGGCCACTATAATAGAACTGGCCTGTCCTATTCTGCTCGGGCGCAAAGTAAGTAGACCATAACGACTCTCGGTCTGTGATTACATCCCGTTGGCGCTCGGTTGGTAATGCTTTAAGTTGTGCCACGCCGTCATCACTGACGCCGCTAGTACCCGTAGCGATCAGGCGGCCTCCTTGAGCAACCCATTCGTCTAGTGTGCTCGCATCTTCCGACCGTAGCTTGCCGAGATTGGGTAGAATCACCACATCATACCTCTTGAGTCCTTCACTCTTAGATATCTCGGATAGGTGACTCTGTGAAATGACGTCGAATGGTATATGGAGTTCTTGCATTGCCGAATACAGCCCTCTGAACTCGGAGAGTGCCTCCTCATACTGTGCATCGTTCATTTGATCCCCGTGGGGCGATACGAGGCCAGTCTTGGCCACTGGTTCCAGACCATTGTAAACCTCTTGCCATTTCTTGTGGAAGTATGTGATCTCCTTCGCGATGTCCAAGCCATGATATGGGATTTTCCCGGGTATACCCATGATGTACGTCGACGGGTTCCCTCCTCGGGATATGGTTTGGAGGAGATACTGCGCAAACTGGCCCGGCTCCTCGCTTCCCATGCGGTACGGCATGTCCACAAACGAGACCGAGTTGACCAGCACAGGCACGTCTGGCCGGTGAGACGTTAACGAGCTCACGGTTTCCGACGTCGCGTGGTGCCACGTCTCACGGTCCACGGCGTTGTTAGCTTCGTGGAACCGGATCTGGGCGCTCTCTCCCAGGATAAGGCCGGCGTCTGGCAGCTTCTCGGCCACGAATGCGCTAACTCTGGCGGTCCAATCGTCGATAATCTCGTCGCTGAACTCCTTCCATTTGGGGTAGTTGGCGTCCTCGGGTCCGTTGGGCAGCTCGAGGTCCCCCGCGTACTCGCGCCAGCGGGCCCGGCAGCTCTCGCAGTGGCAGACACCGTGGTAGACCTTGAAGTAGTCTCTCTCGTTGAAGCCGGCCCAGTTGACGAAGAAGCCGTCGACCTGGTACCGACTCGTCACTTCGTCGAGGATGTCGAAAATGCGCTCCTGGTAATACTGCCCGGACGGGCAGACGGACACGAGACCGGCGGTGTGGTTCTGCCACTCGCCCTTGGGGGAGACGTACAGCCAGTCCGGATGCTCCTCGGCGACCTTTCCCTGGACTTTCGAGAAGTCCATTCTCGCCAACAGTCTCATGCCCCTCAAGTGCGCAGCGTCCAGGGCGTCGCTGATCAGGTCGCCGCTCACCCGCTGAGACAAATAGGGGTTCCGTATGTGGAAGGATAGGTTGGTGGGGTAGTTCGCTAGGATGCCGCCCACGCTGATGAGCCAGGCTGTGGCCCCGAATTGCTCCAGGTAGTCAAGGACCTCGTCCACGTTCATGTCCACGTCGATCTCGCGTAAGTTCGTCTGGAACATGCCGAAGGGCTTCCGCCACCACTGCCCTGGGCCCACCTCTGCTTTAACCCCCTTCTCTGATATGCAACATAGAAAGACCACCACGTGCCAAACAGCAGCACGAAGCAAGTAAGTTTTGACGGACATAGTGTGAGGTTAATAAAAGCTGCAAGACTTGCTTCTCGGATTTATTGGGGGTCACATACATATTGCACTTAAAGAGGGGAGGACTGAACCCTTAAAATACCCCTCGTTGATCCTTGGCCAGAGAGAATATTGGACGCAGCATTAAAGTCTGGTTACCATTTTTGTGATTTTACCTGGTTTTCGGCATTGTACCGCCCTTATTAGAAACTCGAAGAAGAGCTCGATGGCCGGTGTCGAGGTCTACATATCCACTAGGATGACAAAAGATTGCTGGGCTAACGTATGTAGAACTAACAGCCAGCAGCTTCTTGGAGAACTCGGATCACAGGATGCAAAGCCCCACCATGAATCCAGATTGGCAGACCATTTCATGTTTATCCTTACAGGGGTTCTGTCACCCCACTGCATTCCCCAAGGGGATCAGGTATCACTGTTGTGTCTTTATAGCCCCTGCTGACGGGTGAGGACTACAATAAAGAATTTGAACGGTAACTAGTTCTCTTGGTATAGTTTAGTATGTAGAAAAGTGGCGTATTAGTGTAAACTGCATACTTCTCGCCAGTAACTATAACAAGGATATCGATCCCGCAAGCTAGTTTCGTACAAACAGGCAAAAGTAACTCATTCGTGGAGAGCGCACTCAAGTCAGAATGCGGGGTAAGCCAATCGGATCGGCTGACGACGGGTAACTACCTCCCTGGACAGGTAATAATCTTCTTTCCCTATAAGCCAAGCCCGGGATATATATGCCGGGGATACCCCAGACGTGCGCATCCTCTTCCATTGATACATGTTCCAGGCTGAAAACCATGCTCAGGTATCACCCAATCCCCTCAAACTGGGAGCATAGGCGCGCTATAACTTGATGAGGTACTATGCTCGCTGTTTTACCATATCACGGGGGCTAGGCGTCGGGTCAATTCGGCACGACAGAGAGAATCATGAGAACCATGACGGGCTGCAGTGTACACAGAAGATCACCACTGCTAAAATACAGACATGGTAAGTGATCCGCTAGCATTTCAGTGGCAGTTCTCGATTGAGCAAAGGCTAAAAGCATGATGTTTTCGGACAACTAGCCATGATAATCTGGAAATAAGGTGTGCACTGATATCTGGGTGGTACCGTGAGTCTTCTAACTGTACGAGACTGGCGTTGATAGCTAGTATTAATCTACTGGTGTTCAGCACTCAGTCTTCTCCATGGTACGGTTGCCCCGTCCTGCTGCTTAGGTTCTAGGGTCACTAGGTGAGGGCCGTGTGAAAGTGACGTGAAAGCGGTCGCAGCCCTCTAGCATATGCAGAGAGTGTCGACGGGTCTAGACAATATGCCGTAGCCCCGGTGACATGTTCGGAATGGCGGAATACCATGCGTCGCATCGGTTGCGGCCCCCAATGGCACTCTCCCAAGCCTCCTTGGCATATATAGGAGGAGTAGTGGTCCGGGAAGAGGCCGCGACCAGGCTGGCTTGACAATCGATGCCAGCCACTGAGTAGTCGCGATCTGCATGGGCTCACCAGCTCAACTCCACCGTCGCCTGTACAAGCCGGCGGCAAAGTATTCGAGTATCCCGAGTATAACGGTCATGACTCGATCGAATATCCATATCGGGATTGATGTTCTAGAAAGGTAAATATTACAAACAGGTCAAAAATAGCGCGCAAGGTCGTATGTGAACGGAGTCATCTGCGCTTAATAATACGTGTAGGTTCAAATGAAAGGTAAAAAGTTCCTAGTATGTGACATAACACTAGGTACTCATAGACGGAAGGGAATTGCCGCTGTATCGGGCAGTTCCAGGACAATGGACCTATATACTGCGACTTGAATGATCCTAAAGAAGGATGATAACTATTCCTTAAGAGGCGTAGATGTAGATGTTATAAAACAACATGTTAACCATATACGAATTCAAAAAGAGTAAGTAAAATAAACATGAGCATTACAAGAAAGAAGATACGTTACAGCGAACACGCCAAATAAGTAACATTTAACAACAAATAAGTGCTAGCTGGTATGCTTTTGACGCCTGAAGTGGATTCAAAACTTTTGTCTGTTTTTTAATAAGACGAATCCCGATACCGCTAGCAACCTTGAGTGCTGCCCGTAGGGCCATATATTAAGCAGCAGACGTGTTAGACTGACTTCTCTTTTTTCTTTCCTTAGGAGTATGAATTAAACGTAGGCGAATAGGGACAATCAAGACTGACTACTGCTTAATGGCGGAGCGCGCTTCCATGACTGTGTCAGGTGGCGAAAAAGTAAACCGAGAACGTAATGCGGTGGATCAAAAGTGACGTCTCTTAGCCACGAGCGATTCAACCGATACTGGAAGCTTTGGATGGCGTCTTGTCGGGCGTTAAGCCGATTCAAAGTTAACAGGGATGGGCTGCAGAGGATGTTGCTTCAAATACTGTTAATAGGATACTTTGTATACGTTGCTTATCGGAGGGTCTGTCTGAACACAATTGCAGACAGAAGATTTGAGTCTGACTCGCTTCGTCCCTCGTTAGAAGATTTTATCCTACCGGCTTGTCCGCCAAGACTTGTGTAGGTCAAGGCGAAGCCGTAGAAATGGTGACCGTCTCAGGTCGTTTATACCATAGGCCTGAGCGCCGTACATGCAAATGCAGATGACGACCGAAACTGAAGTTAAGTTCTCTAGATAGTTTGCCACTATTAGTAGAAAGAGCTTGGTCTCCGACAGTCTCTCGCTGCTGCACTGGTCCTTGAACTATAGAGTAGACTCTTCACAGATTCGCAGTGAGCACCTCAAAGACAGCGTATCGGATGGTTGTATTAGTATGCAATGAGTATGTATCTCATGGTCTTCTTGCTTAATAATATTGAACTATTAGGCCCTGCTTGACCAGTGCCAACCCTCGTGTAAGCTTGATTACTGTTGACATAACAGCTGTCACTAGGGCGGTGACGATGAGCTATTAAACGCAAGGCACGCTTCAATTCGTTTGAGTAGCTCTTACACATGCAACTTTCATGGCATATTATTCCAAAGATTGGTCCTTTGGTTTGCATCACACAAAGCTAACAGGATTATTCAGAACGTAACTCCATTCCGCGGATGGGATGAAGAGGATGAACTGCACGTGTAACCAAGTTCTGGTCCACCTACCCCGTACCGACTTAAGGGGTAAGTACGGTGTGGACTGTGCTTACGCACAGTGTCGGTCGCGTTGCCCAGAAAATTCGCGGCAAGCTCAAGCTTCGCTACCTCAGAATTTCGAATGCGATCTCAGCTTCCATCCATACATACGTCACGTACCTGAACTTCAAATCAGCCTCGCAACCCTACCTCGTTTCCGCCGATACCTAATAAATGAAATAAATGCCACTTTGCCGTAACCGAATTTAATCCGACATCCCATATATCGTTCCTGTCGCCCGCCAAGTCCTGGTCGCCTCGCCAAGATGGTGCAAATCAGCGAAGTCAAGGGCAACAACCGCGAAAACCGTACCGCAGCCCACACTCACATCAGAGGGTTGGGCCTGAAATCAGATGGCACGGCTGAGAAGCAGGCCGGCGGCTTCGTCGGCCAACAGCAAGCTCGGGAGGTAAGGTTCTGGAAGCAGCGCCTCGCAAGGCCAGCTTGGTTCGGTTCACTGACTTGGGTGCCTCTGCGACCAGGCTGCGGGCGTAGTCGTCGACTTGATCAGAGCGCAGAAGATGGCGGGCCGAGGCGTATTACTGGCGGGAGGACCGGGAACGGGAAAGACGGCGCTCGCGCTCGCCCTCAGCCACGAGCTCGGCACCAAGATACCATTCTGCCCCATCGTCGGCAGCGAGATCTACTCGACGGAGGTGAAGAAGACTGAGATGCTGATGGAGAACTTCCGGAGGGCCATCGGCCTGAAGGTGCGGGAGACGAAGGAGGTCTACGAGGGCGAAGTGACGGAGCTCACTCCGGAGGAGGCGGAGAACCCGCTCGGCGGATACGGCAAGACGATCAGCACGCTGTTAATAGGGCTGAAGAGCGCGAAGGGCCAGAAGAAGCTGCGACTGGACCCCAGCATATACGAGGCGATTCAGAAGGAGAGAGTCACGGTCGGCGATGTCGTCTACATCGAGGCGAATACTGGTGCCTGCAAGCGAGTCGGACGGTCGGATGCCTATGCAACAGAGTTCGACCTGGAGGCCGAGGAGTACGTGCCTATTCCGAAGGGCGAGGTGCACAAGAAGAAGGAGATTGTACAAGATGTCACGCTTCACGATCTGGACGTCGCGAATGCTAGACCGCAGGGCGGCCAGGATATCATGAGCATGATGGGACAGCTGATGAAGCCCAAGATGACCGAAATCACGGATAAGCTGCGCGCCGAGATCAATAAGGTCGTCAGCAAGTACATCGACCAGGGTATTGCCGAGCTCGTGCCCGGCGTTCTGTTTATTGATGAGGTAACCACCATCCTGCGGCTGTTCCTGCTATTTGGGGCGGGCATTGGGGATGACAAACTGACTTCTATATAACAGGCGCACATGCTTGATGTCGAGTGCTTCACATACCTCAATCGGGCGTTAGAATCTCCGATCTCGCCGATTGTTGTCCTGGCCTCCAACCGAGGCATGTGCACGATCCGTGGCACGGACGGCGTTGTTGCCGCGCACGGCATCCCTCCGGATTTCCTCGCCCGCCTCCTCATCATTCCCACCACGCCTTACGACGCCGATGAGATCAAGAGGATTGTGCGCATCCGGTCTACGACGGAGGGCGTGTCGATTACCGATGCGGCTATCGACAAGATCGCGGAGCACGGCGTGCGGATTAGTCTGAGATACTGCTTGCAGCTACTGACCCCCGCGAGGTATGCATTCCATCTACCTCGTCGGCTTGGTGCACGTGACTAGTAACTAATCACCCCTTTACAAATAGCATTCTTGCCCGAGTCAACGGTCGCAGTCAGATCGACGTCAAAGACGTTGCCGAGTGCGAGGAGCTCTTCCTCGACGCGCGACGGAGCGCCAACATACTGAGCGGTGAGACAGGACGGAACTTTCTCTCGTGAGGAGCTTTTGACGGCTCGATGTCTCGGAGCGACATATGGTCGGGCTCAGACACACGGGAGGGGCGATGGGGGGCATGCTTGCGGGTAATTTCTCTAATTAATTACAAGGACCCTTTGCAACTATTCTATCCTTCCACGCGGATATGGAGTTAGAAATTGAGAAACCAGCAACGTTAAAAAGTTTCGGGACTACGGGATCGCTGACTGGATGGGCGAGGAGGTCTCGGAGTCGTAAAATGGCCCCCCTTATGTAATGTAGTTTGAGTTTGTTGGTTCGTCGTCGAATTTCGGGCCACCTGATTGGTCGGTTGCCTTTTCGGGTAGCCTCAATAAGACACGAGACATTTTAAAAGCGGCTTCTGGTAACTGCCTACTTATTCATTACCATGGTTCCAGCGCGGTTACCAAATACCTACTCGCGGTCTAAAATTGGCGAGCGAGACATTTCTTATTTCCCGTCCGCTGCCACGTGATAATTACTCATATGTGTGGTTTTGGTAGTAGTCGACTAGGCCCAAATCGGGGGACACGAACATTGTTCGGTTCTGGGTTTGTGTGTGTTTTTCTTTGTTGCAAGCCTGTTTCGCCCCATTCCAGGCCAGCCGGGATAGGAGGCTGCATTCCTGTCGCTCGCTGCGTAGGCGTGCTAGGTACCTGGGCTGTCCGGATATCCTTAGATGAGGGTTCACCTCGCATACCAATGTAGAACTTCGCAAGGGGTCAATACGTACTAATCGGTAGTGAACACTGATGTAGTTTAATTACAAGTAATAGACAAGGCGCGGGCGCTGTTTCCGCTGCGTTTCTCTCCACTCCTGTGACCATGAGCCTCGTTTCGTCGTTGGTCGGTTCGTGGAACAATCTATAAGACAGTCGAGCAACTAGACCAAGAGTCTTCCTTGCTTGCTCGACGTCTAGTTGTCTAGCTCTCATTCTGAATTCATTACTCTTTCCCCGCCAACCGACTAGCCGAGGAAGCAAAGCGGAACTTTCTTTGGCCTGCTCAGTCGCCAACTACTAGCTCCGATTTTAATACGTACCCTTTCCAAGCAACGACCTGCTAATAATATTATGTAAACGGCACACACCTGCCCATGAATATAAGTGAATATGTGGCTGCTATGTAATACTCTAGCCTCTTTCCGTTCGCGGCAGAAGTAAAGAAAGGAGAAAGAGAAAGAGAATGTGAGAAGGCGAAAGGGGGAGGGAGGGGGCCTGCGCCGCGCGCGTGTGTGTGTGTGTGGTACAAACGCCAACCCAGCCCAGAACAAAGAACACTGCCCACCCCCGGGCCCTGCGTGACGTCTGAAATTCTGCAACGCCTGACGAGCTAGTCGGCTAGCCAACCCCGATTAGCTGACGGTGACCCTCCTCTCGGTAGATCTCCGAGACATACACACCGTAGTCCGTGGATCTATGGAGGTGCACGGTCAGATGGCGGCCTGGAATTCTCTCTGCGTTGGTCCTGGCGGTTTATCGGTTTGTCTTCGTCTCCTCTCGGAGGGAGATATAGCTGTCTAGATGCGTGGGTCTAAGTGTATACGTATATACGTGCATGCAGGCTGCATTGCGTTGGCGTCCCATGATGCAGTCTATCCGTTTACTTACCTAGGCGTCCATCTACCTGGTTGGCGACACAGCTGCCAAACGCAGTCGCGGGAGGTTGCTAAGAATGGCGGAGAGATGGGAGAGATGTGCAAGTAGGCGGGTAGGCGGCTTGGTAGACAGGTAAGCAGGTAGGTGCCCATCCTGTGTGTATCTGCTTGAGAGTTGAGAAACGAGAAATGACGACGGGAGACGAACAAGAAAAAAGTCTCCCAAGCCCGTCCGTCTACCGATCCCATCCATGTCCCAACCGGCAACGGGGAGGGCAAGGCATAAGCCCATTCATTCGTTTGATTCATTCATTCCTTTATTGAGCCCCCTATGACCCCCGCCCTCCTCCCAGCTCAAAGAAAGGGAAGAAAGAGGACAAGTCCAAAACGCCGCTACGGTCATTGTTCCTGGTTTGGAGGTCCGGCTTGACAAAGAAGGGGCTCAGAGGGGGGAACAATCGCAACAAGCCCTTAGTTCTCCGTTGTGTGTGCCTGTGTCTCTCTTTCACCCTCCCTGCCCCCGCCAACACGCCCAATCCGGATCCGCCATCCCGTCTGCCTGTCTGTCTGTCAATAATCATCGTTGTATTTTCCAAATCCATGTCTCTCAGATCCCCCTATCCAGGCGCGGAGACAATAGCAATACGATACCAGTGGTAACAAGAGAGAGAAAGACTGAAGGAGAGAGACGTACAGACACATCGTCGTCCCACGGACCCCCTATCGTTGTCTCCTCGACGAGGCCTCAACCTCAGATCGAGCCCTCTGTTAGTTCTGTTAGTTGTCCACCACCTCTCGCTGCTTGTGCGCCCATCTAGATGTCAGAGAAGCTCCTGAAGACCGGCAGTGTTCTTGTGTAATCCCTAGAATCGTCAGTTCGAAACCGCTTCCCTTCCCCCCTACCTTAAAGGCTCCGGCTTCCGTTTGCCTGCCCATGAGCCTCAACACCGACCATGACCGACGGTGGTAGTAGCAATGGCAATGACGGTGTCAACGGCAACAGCAACGCCAACATCATTGGCAGTAGCAGTAGCAATAGCAACGACAACGGAAACGGTAACGTGAAGGGAAGTATTGACGACACTAATAACAACAGCCACGATGCCTCGCCGAACAGGGCCAGCACGAGTAGCACCAACCACTCGAGCCCCTCGACCACGTACACGATCCAAACCCGGTCGATGAGCAGTCGGCCGGGCCAGTCGACGGGCTCCCATGATAGCACCGCATCGGCGACGACCGCGGCCACGAACCAGATCGACCAGGATAATGATATTCATGAGAGTAGGCAGGACAGAGAAGCCATACCGCCGCCATCGACGGCGACGACAATGTTACCAACAAGGCCGGCGAGCACCACAATCCCATCAGGGGCAACAGGGGCAGCCGGGGCAGTACCCGGAACAGGGACAATAGGAAGAAGACCAACACCAATCCTAACTCGCCCGGCCTCAACATCGACGTTAGATAATCAGCATCAATATCACCTGTACGCTCAACAGTACCTTCAGCACCCGCAGCATCAACCCCTTCCACACCCGTTCGAGCAACAGTCCACCACTACGCCAGCACCGACAGAAGATCGCAATGACGGGAACAACAGTAATGCCTCAGGGCAGAGGAGGAAAAGGGGCAGCTCCCCATCGAGCGACGTTTCTTCCCCGTCGAAACGCCAGCGGACCACCGGCGTCGACCATCGGGATCAATATACGCCTACACACGTCTATCCCTACGCTCTACAATCGCATCCACATCCGCAGCACACACATCCCGAACAGGCATACCACCTACAGCCGCAGCCCTATCCGCTTCCCCCACCCTTGGTCCCACAACACCAGCACCGGCACTCCTTGACTACGCCTGCACCCGCACCAGCCGAGGACAGCAGCAACAATGGCGTCCCGGGCCAGAAGACAAGGCGGGCCCCGGCGTCACCAATCGATGTCGAGGCGAGCATCTCCCTGTCGCCGAAGCGGAAACGGACGGACGACGGCGCGAGCTTAAGCCTCTGGACGCCGGACGCGGGGGGGCGGCGGTCGAGCGTGGTAGGGCTCGCGGACCCGGGGTCCGGAGGAGGGCCGCCTCCCGGCGGCGGGAGGGAGCTGATCTGTCTGTGTACGAAGGCGCCGAAGGTGCCGAGGCCGAGGAATGGTATGTTCTTTTGCCTCTTATGTTCTATTGTGATTTCTTTGATGCTGGGGTACCTTCTGTCTTTCCCCGTGCTTCGTTTTTCTCATTCAGGCATCGAACACTTGTTATCCTGTCGCAGATCATTTTGTGATGTATATGATCACTTGGGAGTTCCCAATTCGGGTTTCCACATCGTCTGCCTCACTTGAGCCACGGCTGTGCAAAAGGATAGAATAAACGGAGAAAAAGAGCTAAAGCAGGGATACCCCTTGAAGACATAGATCCGCGTCCGATCTGAGACTGCCAGTCTCGGATGAACGCGTGGGTCCTTATCCATGGTGGAGCGAGTTCTGTGTCTCAGGGGCGGGGGACCTGTAATAACAGGGCTTTTCGAAAAGAAAAGGGGAAAGTTGCGGACAGGACAGCTGGCTGGCTGAGATACTAATCCAAAGGCCTCATATCCCCTATCTATCCTCAACACCCCTCTTCTCCCCCACGCACATTCAGCCCCTCTTCTTTTATTTCATCAGCACACCAGCCACTAGGGATCCGCTTCAAAACAGGCGATGAGTTGAAAGGGGTGCTGCGTTTGAATAAAGAGAATTGACTAACCACTCCCCTTTTTCAAAACAACAGCATTCATCCTGTACCGGCAGCACCACCAGGCGGCGGTCGCGGCGGCGCACCCGGGGCTCGCGAACCCGGAGATCTCGAAGCTCATCGGCGAGCAGTGGCGCGAGCAGCCCGAGGACGTCAAGAACAGCTGGAAGCGCCTCGCCGAGGAGGAGAAGGCTCGCCACCGCTTCCAGTACCCGGACTACCGGTACCAGCCGCGGCGCGGCGGCAACAAAGGGGCGGCCGCGAATAGTAGTGGTGGTAGTGGTGGTAGTGGTGCGTCGAGGCCGGTGACGGCGAACGGCGAGGATCCAGGCCGCTGTCCCAAGTGCGGCGGCAGGTACATCGCGACTCCGCGCACGCCGTCGACGCCCTTCGCTGCTGCCGCAGCAGGGACAGTGGTGGGAGCCGCCGCGGCGCCGCCACCGGGGGCCATGACGCCCGTGTCGGTCAGGCCGCCTCCGTACGCCAATGCCAACCCGAATCACAGCGCGCACCCGAACGCGCATCCGAGCGCCCCGGGCGCGGCAGGTCACCACCATCCGCATGCCGGCATGCCGCCGCAGCAGCAGCAGCACCGCCACGGATCCGCGGCCAGCACGATGTCGGCCGATGCTGCCGCCCACGGGCGCAAGTACACGCAGCCGCACCTGCTGGACATTGACGAGGACTACGAGCTGCAGGTGTCACCAACGGCCGTCGTCGGGCCGATCCCGGAGTCTGCCAAGCGGCGACGCCACAACGGCCCTCCCCAGGGCACCTTTCCTCCCGGGTCGCCGCCGCCGCCCATGCGTTACGTGCCGGCGGATCGGTTCTGGCGTCCGTCGTTCAGCGCTGGTCATATGGCGCCGGCTGCTGGCCCGGGTCTCCTGCCACGGATGCCGTACCGGCCAGCGAGCAGTCAGGCTCATCATCCTCATCATCATCCTCATTCGCGCCCGCACACCTACGGACATCCGCACATGCAGCCGCCGCCGCCGCCGTCCGTATCGTACCACCAGGCGCCGACGCCCAGTCAGGTGGATGCGGGATTCGACGAGTCGCTTCGGCTGCCGCCGCTGCAGCCGCAGCTGCCGAACTCACCGAATCCGGATACGAACGCGGGGCTGATGGTGTCGGCGGCGTCGCATCATCCCGTTGGTCTGGGCATCGCGAACGGCCCACCGGGTCCCATGCGGCAACAGTACTATTCTTATCAGCCGCAGCATCAGCAACAGCAGTACCATCACCAGCACCGGCAGCAGTCGCCGCAGGTGGGTCTCATATGGTCGTTCCTCGAAAAATTGGACATACTACGGGCCATTAGCCCGCCACTGAAAGCATCGGATCCTGGCTTCGAGACGAGGGGACCCCTCATTGCCATCGAAGGTGCCGCGCCATCTTTGCTGAAGGAAGTGACCACTGTTGTCCGGAAGGCATTGTCTATTCCCGGCAAATATGCCGTCAGGATATGGTCGGAAAACAAGGAGTCAAGCCAAGAAGAAGGAAATGGAGCAGAAGGTGAAGGGAAGACGGATGAGGGTGAAAACGGGCAAGGGTCTGCTTCCTCGATAGCGAAGTATATGGCCAGGATGTTGAGGTGGCACAAGGCGTCAGAGGAACTCGTCAAATACATAACGAAACATTCAACTGCGGGAACGACAGCAGATAATAGTTCATCAACTGCCGCAGAATCGACATCGATCCCGCACGTCCACGCTCAACCGAGCCCGACGCCTGACCCGAGACTGCTCCCCGTGGCAGTGGTATCGGACGGCTACAGCTTGACGGCGTCGGACAAGTGGGCCAACGCGCTGGCCATCAACGACGCGTACCGGGCAGACGACCACTGGCGGTGGGTGGCGACGCTGTGGCGCGGCATCGTGGGTGCGGATCTCACGGTGTACGTCCAGCGGTGCACAACGGCCGACGAGTTGCGCGGGCAGAGCTGCGTCGAGGTCGATGCCGAGCACAGCGTCATCGTCGTGCGCATGCTGGACGGCGTCGTGGACGAGAAGCTTGAGCGCCGCCTCGGCTTCCAGATCATAGAGTGGGTGGACGCTGGTAATTTCAGGGGTAGGCCTTAAGGGTGGGGAGAGAGGTAGGTGGTGGGATCGTCTAGAGGTTGAAAAGGGGGTCGGCGGAGAAGTGAAGTGAGGCCAGTGTTGGATTGAATGTAGGATATGATATTGTACGTCAATATCCTGGGGATGTGAAAACGCCGTATCCAAGGGAGAGTTTCAAAGAGAGGATAATATGCAAGAGATAAGGAATGAGAGAGGGGAGGGCTGAAAATAAGAGACAGTGTTGACTTACATATGATGGATGTAGTTTAAAAGATCACTCGACCTTTTCGGCAGGAATCTCGGTTCTCCGCTGATATTAGACTTGATTTAAGACTGTCTCCTACCTGTTTCTAGCCATAGTTATTTGAAACCTGGGTTGGCCGCCCCCGATCTTCTACAAAGGACATAAGCCCTGAAGTTACAAGTTAGTTGTCACACCGAATGCACTTACAAAGGCAGGCAGATCGTGATGTTGATTACACGTAAGGGAGAGTTGAACTCAGCATGGACTTACTAACAGTAAGGGAGACGAAGCTGGAAGTTGGTCCACGAGAAGCACGAATTGACAATGTACTTACTACAGGGGACGTACCCACACTCCACGAGCTCCACTTTTTCCACTGGCGGCGCCACCCCCTGCAGCTGGCCTGTTCTAATTCAATCGATCAGTGTTTGGTTCGCGCGTCTTTCTTTGCTGCCAAACCCGCGTAGGCAGAAGAACTTACAGACGAAGCTTCTAACTTCGGGCCAGGCGCAGCTTTGCACGACACCTGACACCAGTCTAACCGAGCGCTGATTACTGCAGAATGTACTAATCATCTCGCGACCTGCCCACGATGTCCGAGATCGCAGTTGGGCAGACCGTACTCCTGGCCGACGGCCGTAATGCCATCGTTCGCTTCGTCGGCCAAACCCTTTTTGCCCCGGGAGAATGGGTCGGAGTCGAGCTGGAGGACGATGGCGGCAAGAACGATGGATCTGTCCAGGGCGAGAGATATTTCGAATGCGAGATGGGACGAGGCATGTTTCTGAGACCGGCTGCCATCAGCGTAGTGCAAGCTGCGCCGCCACCACAGCCGAAATCAGCACCCCCTATCCGAAGAGGTTCTCGACCGGGCGCTGCACCTGCCGGTCCAGGGCGGCCCAGTTCTAGAAATGATCCGAGCTTTGGGAAACGGAGGAGCTTAAATGCTCCAAGTCCAAGTCCCGTTCCTCGGCCGTCTCGGACAGCTAGCATAGGGAGGGTGTGTAAAGCTTCTATAGACAAGGTCGCATGACTCTAAATACTAATGATCACATACTAGTCTCCCACTAGATCCCCCACGAAACAGCTTAGATCAACCGCTGCATCGAGCAACGCAAACTCGCGGACCGGCACTCCTGCAAATGCTCGCTCCGCTTCTGTCAGTCTAGGGACTAAGCCTCGGCCCTCGATGGCTGGAGTCAGGTCCTCCATGGGCCCACCGGCATTGCCTTCATCAAAGGCCATAAGACAGCCATCGGTGTCGTCAACAACGTCGAGGCCTCCCAGTGTGACGACACGACATCCGAGTGGCAGACCATCTGTAGGGGGAACAGGTCGAGGACTGACACGTTCTGCGTCGGGAAGAGTGCGGTCGGGAGAGTCTCTGTCGGGAAACGAGAGCGGTCCTGGAAACAGGTCGGATATCAGCTCGCCCTTCAGGAGCGATGGGGAGCAAACGACGAGTCCTGTGCAAACCAGGACTAAAGCTCTCGAGAAGCTGACGGGGAAGGGGGCCTCATCGGCAATGTCCATACGAACGCCCGCCTCCGCCACGTCCTCGAAAACCGCTGCAAGTGCTGGGGCTTCCCGGGTTGGGGCTAGCAATGCGGCGAGCAGGGAGAACGAAGACCTAAAGGCGAAGTTGAAGGTCCTCGAACGGAAACGTCTTGAAGACAGAGAAAAGCTGAAGGACCTTGAGAGGTTACAAGAGCAGCGGGATAAGTTCGAGACGATTAACAAGAAGGTCGAGGGCAAATTTCAGGCTACGGCACAGGAGAACGCCGCTCTGAGGAAACAATTGAAGGAGGCAGAAGAGAGGCTGGAGCAGGTCGAGGCCCTACAGGCGGAGCATGACGCGGTTATGGAGCTGGCGACCCTGGACCGTGAGATGGCCGAGGAAACCGCCGAGGTTCTGAAGGTCGAGCTCGAAGCTCTGAAACAGAAGGCTGAAGAGTTAGAACTGGAGAACGAGATCCTGCGAGAAGAGAACTCGGAATTTTCCAATGGCATGTCGCCGGAAGAGCGAGCAAGCACGGGCTGGCTGCAGATGGAGCGGAACAACGAGCGACTCCGCGAAGCGTTGATCCGGCTGCGAGATCTTACTTCGCAGCAGGAGGAAGAGTTGAAAGCACAGATCAAAGAGCTGCAGCAAGACCTGGAGGAGTTCGACGGCGTGAAGGAACAGTACCAGATCGCCAAGGAGAAGCTACTGGAGGCTGAGACGCGCGCCGAAGACCTGCGGCAGCAGCTCGACGACAACTTAGGCGCCGAGGCAATGATTGAGCAGCTCAGTTACGAGAAGCTGGCTCAGTCCGAGCAGATCCAGGAATTGAAGGCCGTTATTGAGGACCTCGAAGCGCTCAAGGAGATTAACGATGAACTTGAGATCAATCACGTGCAGAACGAGAAGGAGATGCAAGAAGAGCTCGACTTTAAGGATGCCGTCATCGCGGAGCAGGTTCGAAGAGCTACTCAACAGGATGAAGCTATCGAAGACATGGAGTACACGCTGTCTCGGTTCAGAGAGCTGGTTACGAACCTGCAGACCGATCTGGAGGACATGCGCGCGTCCCATGCGGTCAATGAGGCCGAGTCCGAGCAGCTCGAGAGCAAGTCCAGGGCTATGATGGATCTCAACCAGAAGCTTCAGATCTCGGCAGCGAAGACCCAGATCAAGACAATCGATCTAGAGCTCCAGCGTATGGATGCCCAAGAAGCGCAGCAACACCTCCAAATCGTCAAGCTGTTCCTGCCTGATACCTATAACTCGGACCGTGATTCGGTTCTGGCGTTGCTACGGTTTAGTCGGCTGGCCTTCAAAGCTAACTTGCTGCATGGTTTTATTAAGGAGCGCGTTAATGGTCAGCCCCACCCTGGTCATGAGGACGATGTCTTCGCTGGCTGCGATGCACTCGATAAGTTAACCTGGGTGTCTGCCATGTGCGATCGTTTCGTGAACGCCATCAGCCACTGCTCGTTGGAAGAATTTGCGAGGTACGAAGGCGCACTGTACGAGCTGGAACCGGTCGAGAGGGCCCTGAATGCTTGGATCGACGGCCTGAGGAAGGACGATCTCAAGGAGAAGCAGTGCGCGAGCGAGTTACAGCGTACAATTGCGGTTATGACGCATTTAGGCGAGGTGCACATCTCCGACGGCCTCGAGAGCTTCGCGGACGAGGTCCAGATGAAGACGGTGCTGATGCAGAGCCATCTCGAGTCTGCTGCTACGACTTTCGGCGTTGTCAAAGACATGGTTCAGAGAGTTGTGCCGCCCAACCAGCAGGAAGACGAGCTTGCGCAGCACTTCGGCCGAAAATCCGATGCTGTCATCAGTCAGACCAGGAGTACAAAAGTTATTGTATCTAAGGCGCTGCGGTCGTTGGAAGATCTCAAGGCGAGGTCGTTATCATTGACCCCAGAGACAGCGGAGGTCTTCGAACAATGCGAGCACGCCAGCCAGGAACTTGCGGAGATGGCTCGCAAGATCGGCACGGATCTCCATGCGCTGGTGAGCGAAGAAGGTCGCGCAGAGCCCGTTACTTATTCCGAGATTCAGAGTGCCGTCCATCGCTCGGTTATGGCCGGCTTCTCGGCGAGCGAATCCGACCTCTTCTCGACCTACCTGACGAAGCTGCGAGTGCTCAGCGGGCAGATCTCGGACCTGGCGGCGGTCAGCGGCGACCTATCGCAGACACAGGAGTTCGAACGCAGCCAGGCGCCGTGGGTGCTACGGGCGCAGGAGCTCAAGGCGACCAAGACGATTCCCCTGGACGCCGAGGAGGAGATGCGGCAGCTGCGCGAGGCGTACAACCAGGCGCGGCGGGACGTGGCGACGCGCGACGAGAACCTCAGCACGGCGGAGCTGCGCATCAACACACTCGAGGCGCGCATGCGGGACGCACATGCCAAGGCCAGCCGCATGGCGGACCTCGAGGCCGAGCTCGCACGCAAGGGCGAGCAGCTCGCCGACCTGCGCCGCAGCCTTGAGGAGCAGGAGCGCGAGGCCCGCGCCCTCGAGGAAGACCGCGACCGCTGGCAGAAGATCGCCGGCGACACCAACAACAATGGCAAGGCGGCGCACGCCGGAGCCGACGGGGACGCAGACGCCGCGGCCCAGAAGAAGGAGCGCGCCGTCGCCACCGCCCGCGAGATGGACGCCCTGCGAGCCGACATCGCCGCCCTGCAGGCCGCCGTGCGCTACCTGCGCGAGGACAGCCGGCGCGCCCGGGCCCCCGAGCAGGCGCGCCACGCCTGGCTCGCCGAGCCGCTCCTGCCGCGGTCAACCCTGGGACCCGCCGCCGTGGCCGAGCAGCGCAGGGCGCTCGTCCGTGCCGAGGGCCGTGACGCCCTCGGGGAGCTGCTGCGCCTCGCGACCTCGGCGCGGCCCTACGACCTCCGGTCCCTGCCCGCCGACCGCCTCGCTACGTGGCGTCCCGCCCGCACGACCCCCCGCTGGCACGCCGCGCGCCTCGCTGAGGACTATGCCGCCTGGAAGGGCTGGTCCGACGCTGTGGCGCAGAAGGCTGGCGTCGTCCTTACGTCGGGTGGCGCCCCCGCTGGTGCCACTAATAGTGGAGAAAGGAAGGCCAGAAATAGGGCCGCCGCGAGACTTCATATCCGGCTCCCCGGCCCCGATGGCAAGGTCATCAGTCCTGCTGCCGGGGCTGAGGGAGTTAGGATCGCGGGGTCGAGGGAGTGGGAAGGGTTGTTGGGTCGGGTTGGGGTGGTGTAGAGACATGATACAGGAATTAATTGCACAGATGCTGTGGGCTGTGGGTTTGTCTGAGGCTATGGCATACCGCGTTCGATAGACTGCACTCGTTGTATTCTTCGACGTTCTGGGGCTCAGGAGAAGCACGCGAAGCTGGAGAGAGATACCCTTGTATTATATCATTACGATATCACATATGCATTGATTAAAAGTTTTCCTGGCGTTGTGCACGTGTTCTCACCATTCGTGAGATGGCAGCTAATGGTTTAACTCTGCAAAGCTTTGTACCTGGTGGTATAATACCTTGTCTATAGCTCTAAAGCAGTGAAGTTGGCTGCGTAAGCCTCATCCTCGGCGTCGTAACACTTATGTAACAGCGAGCTGCACCCAAATCATGCTCTTGTTCCCGCTCTAGCTCGTCCACCGCCCCGCGTATCTATATTCATATAGTCATAATTATTTTCCATTCGTTTCTTGCTGTCGTTAAGATGCTGCTCTATTTGAAGCCTTGCAACGCCTCTGCATACATCCGTGGCGTCTCATTTATTTCCCGTAGTCCCAGCTGAAGCTTTAGAACGAAGCTCCCGTCATATCCGTCAACATCGCGACTTGTGCAGGATAGCGGGTCACCTCACTTCTTCCCCTTCTTCCCTTTCTTCCCACCGCCTCCCTCGGCCGCAGCACCACCAGCACTGGGACCCGCGCCTCCTCCCATGCCACCAAACATATTCATCATTTCGGCCATGCCGCCCATTCCGCCGGGCATCCCGCCCATCATGCCGCCCGGGCCACCGCCACCAGCACCACCGGGGCCGCCCTGCTGCATCTCCTTCATCATGTCCTTGAAGGCGTTCTCGCTGACGCCGCCCCCCGTCATGGCGGCGCTGTAGGCGGGCAGCAGCTCGCCGATCTTCCAGCCGCGCGGCACGGCGGGGCGGGGCCAGGGCGCGCCGTCCTCGTCGGGGCCCGGGAGCCCGAGGCCCGGCACGCGCACGCGGCGCAGTGCGTCGCTGTGCTCGGTCGTCGGGTTCGCGCGCAGGTGGCGCGCGATGAGCACGTACAGGTGGTGCTTGTTCTTGACCTGCGGCTTCGCCGCCGCCGGGCTCGCCAGCCGCAGCTTCTTCAGCGGCACCTTGACGCGCCCCGGGTTCGCCCAGTCCTTGGGGTGCGCGCGGTGCGCCTCGAAGACGGGCTGCAGCCGCAGCTGCGCGCACGCCGTCGCGATCTCGCGCGCCAGCGGGTTCGCCACCGCCAGCGACGCCGGCACGCGCCGCCCCTCGGCCCGCGTCCGCGTCGCGTCGAAGTACACCGGGTAGATGCACTGGTAGTCCTTTATGTCGGACGCCTGGACCTGCGGCACCTGTGGTGGGGCGTGGGCCGGGTTCACGAGCGGCGGTGCCCGGGATGATGTGCTGGGTTGTGTCGTGGCCGGCTGCTTCTTGGGCTCGATCTTCCGCATGATGTCCGATTCGACGAAGTCGTCGATGTCGCCCTCCGAGGGGTCCGACAGGTCGCTGTCGGAGACTTCTTCTATTCGCGCGTGTGACATTTTTGCTGGTGGTTGTGCCGGAGATGGTTGTACGTTTGAAGTGGGTTGTGGATGGTGTGGATGAGGCTGTGCGGCTGGCCTTCCCTGGTGGGTTTGGGAAGGTGGGCAGCCGTGGGATAGCTCCTTATCGCTACTTATCTACTAAGAACTACTGTAACCGGTTAGCGTGCGCCGACATCGTTAGCGGTGTGGGGCTCTGAATAGGGGGTTCCTTCTAGGATCTAACTTACTTCATTGTGGTAGCTATCAAGTACCCTAGAGTCTATCGGTTCTTGCTATGAGTATCTACACATGCATTGGTGTCGAATCTACGACTTTAGCCAATTACAATTTCTTCCAGCACTGCATTGATTAACTATCTACTCCTTGGCCAAGGCAAACTACCAAGGTAAAGTACCAAGAGTAAGTTCGTTCGTCAATACGCACACCGCTCAACGACATAGTACGGCCTCGCCAGCCCTTCCGCTAGATTAGCATCTTCCTGTAGTGCCTCGGCTAGGATTGCCGTTTGCTCTAGGCCGTATGCTAATGGACGGATCACCACGGGTCGCCTTCTTAATCGTCGGTGCTACTATCCTTGGGGTAGACGAGAGGCTATGCAAGAACTCCAGTACGGGATGCTGCCTATGAATCTCCATTCTTCCGCATGGTCAGGGAAGTTGTAATCATTGAGACAGCTGTCTGTTTCAGGCCCCGCGTCAGTGGATGGATACGTCGCTCGTGTCGATAAGTGTAGTCTGCTCTGTCTTTGCCGGTCTAATTCTCACCTAAGGCTTCCTATGTGTCAATGGAAGCCTTGCGGAAAGACGTCAATAGAAGACACCGACATCGAAACAAGTATGCACGTGACATGCCTGGGGCGTAGGCTCCAATACAAGGGGCTTGCCTGGAAATGTATAAATGGCAAGGTGCAATATCCCGCGGACGAAACCGACCCTATTCATCCTGCACTCTCAGTTCGCCAACCACCAAAAGAAACCATACTCCAATTCGATATGAAGAGCTAAATCGAGAATGAGAGCGTGGGTCAGAGAATGCGACGCGAAGTATCATGGAATAGTTACGCTTTGATAGTTATCTAGCATGTGAAAGAGGGATACGGCAACATAAGTAAAAAGATATTTTGAGAGAGGAAGAAGAAGAGGCGGAGGAAACTGAGATTGATGATGGCTCTCGAACTAAGTCGGAATCCGTTTTGAATGTAGATGCTTGGATATCTGGGCCCGAAATATGAGCCGTGTCGAGTTGGTCGCAACCATGTAGACTGCGAAGTGGATGGGTTGGTTTCCGACCCCTACAGCCGTTGTCGAGAGGTAAGCACCGAAAGTCACGAGAATGAAGCCAAAGTACTTACGAGGTAGAAAAATTCCATGAAAGGACACCAGGTGAATCTCGCTACTTTCTGTCAAATATTTTGATCACCCTCAAATATGCTTAATACTGTGCCTTGACACTGCGTCTAGAGCGAAGAGCATTGCATTCAAAAGGGAGGCTTCTCAATCAAATTCTGGAGTAACAACCCTATACCGAAGACACAGTTGAAGGCAACGCAATCCATTCCATTAAGCAACCCCCAGTGGAATGGATTGCAGCATATCCACCAGCCCCTAATATCAGTGAATAAGAATAGCGATTTCCCCAAACGGATGGTTACAGAGTGACCTGTGGAGGTCGGATAAGTACTTTTACTTGCTTATAATCTGTATGGGAAAATAGGTACTTATGTCGCGGCACCCCCATGTCGCCCCATCGCGACGCCCCATACCGCGTCGTTCCCGTTACAGTACGTGCCACGCGTTATTATATGGGAACGCAGCAATCCACTTTTTATTGCCATAATGTCCTTCGTAACAGCTTTAAATGGATTGATATCCATAATCGTCGAAGCCGGATGGATGGATTGCGCGCCAAGGCTGCGTAATATTATGGCCACGCGGTGGACTGGGTTGCATTGTTTTCAAACCTGCCCGAAAGTAAACTCTGAAATCGACAAATTGATCAGCTTCCATAGGCAGGTTCAGGGGGCACCTTTCAACCACAGAATTCAATGGTATTGCCCACTGAGACATGGCCGCCGCATTTTGCAAAGCGGTCATATCCATCTATGTTGGGATTCAAATATGAGAACGCATCCTATGAAGCTATGAGAATAGGTCCACCACCACGAACCTCTACAATAGAAACGTAGAAAAAACTAGCTATTTCCAATCTTCTTTGCCTGTTCGCCATGCCTTCAATTTCCCTTTTCCCCCCTCAGCTGTCCATAGACCCTTGAATCACAAGTACCAAGTGCTTTCATTAGCCGCCCAACCTTTATATCGAAGTCTTATTCATCATCTGATTCGAAGTCCCCGGCAGGCTCATCGCAGCTTTCATAGTCGTCTTCGCCCATTACAATATGAGGGGAGTCTTCTAGAATGGTCTCTAGCTCCGGATCCGTAAGGTCCTCCTGGGCAAGGGCATGCTCGTCGATTTCGGACCAGCCTCCCCGAGATTTGAGCAAGTTTGCTAAGACTCGGTGGCCCTGTTTGGACGCATAGCCAACGGCACGGATGAACTGCTTTTCCCCAATGCCCTCTACCAATGCGCCTTCCTCGAGAAGAAGTTGTGCCACTGCGAGAATTTAAAGTTAGAATTCGTTTTCGGTTCAGTGGTGGAGAAGTAATCGGAGGCCTTAATGTGTGCTTACAGGAGGCAAATCCTGCAATTTGTGCATCCAGGAAGATCTTTCTCGTGGCTGGAATAGAAATGATAAAAGATGATAACCCAAGAGCGTACTTACAGTCCAGTCTACCATGTTCTGCAGCACCCTCCAAGGCCGTTCTTCCACCGTACTTTGCCCCGGGAGCATTTATGTTAGCTCCGAGGGAAATAAGTAGTCTCGCAATGCCGATATATCCTTTGATAGCTGCCAGTTGGAGCGCAGTCGCTCCAAACCATCGCGATGGCGGAGCGTTAATTGCTGCGCCAACGTCCAACAAAAGTCGAATGATTTGCAAGTTTCCCCGCTCAACGGCGAACTGTAGAGCATTACGGTTTCCACGGGCTATCGAACTGAAAAAGTTCAACCGGCATTCAGCCAGAGGTCCCCTGGAGAGACACGCTCGGCGTTGGGTTCCATGCATTCTCCATACAGCACGAGCGTTGGCGTTTGCACCGGAATCCAACAGCAAGCGCACCATCTCGACTCTCTCGGAGTCGACAGCACTTTGTAAAGCCGTGCATGTCCATGGGTACCTTCGATTGACGTTCCATCCACGAGAGACAAGCAACCTAATTACCGCCACGTATCCTTCCTTGCTTGCGAGGATACCAGTCATCGTATGAGGTTGGTACCCAGCTTGAAGAAGCTTCTCTAATACCCGAGTTTGCCCGAATTCCGTGGCAATTGCACATGCGGGGCGTAGAACGGGAGAGAATAAAGAGGACGGTTGGCCAAGCAAGCCAGCATAGATAGGATGATAGCCCCAAGTTTCGGTCTGCTTTACCAAGTGGAGCATCAAATCAAGTAGAGTATGATTGCGTTCCTCTGCTAGCCTGACGGCAATATTGATAACTGTTGCTTCGAAGCGATCGTGGCGAGTGTCGGGCTGCCTTCGGTCTAGGAGTTTCTTTGTGAGATCCAATCGTTTCTCCCTCATGGGGGAGTGGGTAAATCCGTCCCAGGCGTTACACAAGCTTCTAGAATCGTAGGCTGTGGGATAGGCTTGTAGAAAGAGGTCGACCGTCCAGTAATCCTCCTTTAGTATCGCCTCGCGGAGAATCGAATAGCCATCGTCAGGCGGATAAACGGGGGATGAGAGTTCAGTTCCTACTAGGTCGGATATGAGCAGGTGATCATTTGACCGAACTGCAGCCAATAAGGTGCGGCTCATATTAATACCAGCTTGCTTAATCACCAAGGCGTGACGAGAATCCCCAAGCTGGATGTCACTTCTTCCAGTGATCATGGCCAGATACCGTGATATCGAGGGAGCCGTAGATACTGTATAGAACATTTCGAGTGCTGTTTCGAACGCTGTATCGGTGATTAGCGCACCTTGCTCCACCAACGTCTGCACCATTGAACGGTGGCCTAGCTTCACTGCAAGGCTGAGGACATCTTCCGTGCTCGAGGCTGCTTGTTCCACCAAAATCTGCAATATTGAATGGTGGCCTAACTTCAATGCAATGCTGAGGACATCTTCCGTGACTGTAGCCCCAAATTTGAGGAGAAGAGCGACCGCATCAGCCATTCCACTTTCTACCGCCACCTCCAGTGCGGTAAGTTCTTGCTCCCTGTTATGGGCAATGCCGCTGGAGCCGAAACTAGCGCAATAATCAACAACGGCGCGCTCATCGACGTTGACCCCAAGCAAAAGGAGCTCCTCCACGACTGGTAATAGTCGAGCTTGTACAGCGCTCTGCAAGTCTCCTTGCGACGGTAGGGGCCGGTGGCGTAGCAGATGCAAAGCACATGAACAGTCCCCTTTGAACAAGGCCCACCGGAAAGGAGTCCGCTTTTGGATTAACCTAGGACGAAGCCAATCTAGGTCCAGGGTACCAAACCCTGGAGCCCAGACTTGACGTGGTTTAAAATATGGCACCATGCCATAATACTCCAACGATCTCAACCATATATGTAGAAGCTCTAGGTCAGCCTGATGAAATAGATTCGCGCCATAACGGAGAAGAAGCTGACACATCTTCATGTTGCCCAAAAATGCTACGAAATGCAACGCCGACGGCCCCTGGTTGTGTTCAATATTTCTTGGCATCTTGTTCGGTGATGCACCGAGCTGCAACAACAGCTCACATATATTGGTACTCTCAGTTGCAGCCAGTGCCAGCGGAAATCTCCCAAATTCGTCTTCGCCGTCTATGTCGACACCCATGGCATGACATAGACGAACTATTGCTTCATTGCCAAGCCTGATTGCTCGTAGAAGGATTTTCAAGTCCAGCGGCGGGCTGAGATGGAGCTTTCCTCCGTCTGACTCAGTCGAATATCGGCTCAGTAAATATTGTACCATATCGTGAGCTTTGACGACATCTGGATTGCTAACTGCCCAGAATATCATCCCTCTGTAGTCCCAGGTCTCGTTGCTTGGTGTGAGAGGATGTGGACCATGTATATCCAAAGAATTTACTAATGCCACGGATCCTGTCGCTGCGGCAACTTGCAGGGGGCTGCCATGATGTTCGCAACAATGCTGTTTGATAGGAGAGCCCTTGGAGACGAAAAGCTGGACAAGCTTTGTGAGCTCCCCCGTACTGAACCGGGTCCGCTTTTCGATGAGCTGAGCTAGCATGGAGGGGCATTGTTGCGGATTGCTAGGCGCTAATAGTTATGACGAATGAGGTTATCAGTTGGTGTAATTAACGCATGCTGGGATAGGAGCTTACATGGTTCCATGTGCGCTTTAGCACCTGCTAAAAGTAGCATCTCAACGAGGACGGGGCCAGAGCTGCTATATAGTCGGTGGCAGATGGTATCATATAGAAGCGAAAGGCCGCGCAACTCCGTATTCGGGTCCAAGCCATGTCGTAGAAGTATCTTGAGCACCCTTGGAGGATTTTCGCACTCGAGCATTGTGAAGAGAACATCGGATAAATGTTCTGCCAGTGGCAAAGGAGCTCTCTGTCTAATCTCTGAAATTAGGGTTGATGCAACAATGTTGACATTTTGCGCTAAAAGTCGACAGGTTAGGGACGGGTTACGGAGAACTACCGATGGGTCCTTTCCAACATCAAGTGCCTTCACGACAATGTCGATTTGCCATGTTTGGACGGCTTGTTCAAAGACTTTCTCGAAGAATGCACCTATAGTCGGTTGTGCCAAGATCAATTCTTTGGTCAATATTTCCGGATCGATGACCCCTGAACGCCGTATAAAGTCCAAGACGGCGATGTCGTATGTTGCTATTAAATTGTTCGAAAATCGATATGCCAGTATCCTGAGTAATGTAGACGCCGAAATGATTCCGCGTTCTTTGAGGATGAGATGACTGGCGAGGAAATGTTCACCCTCGAAGCTTTCCGGCATCACCTTGCCAAGCTCTGCTGCCATAGTACTGACATTGTACGAAGAGCCGTCCAGGTTGCTGAATCCTTGCGTCCTAAGAACAAGCGGCAGGAGCTTGTCTTGCTCAAACGTGGTTTCCTGAGGAACTCCTTCTCTCAAGTCACGATCTGGAGCTTCCTGGGTGCATATCGCGAGACCAGGAAATGCGGAAAGCTGGCCGGGGCGAAAGACAGGAGCAAATTCGGTGACCTGAAGCCATGGCAAACTTGATGGCCAAGGAAAACTCATGTCGATAGGGGCAGGGGTGCAGACAGTGACAGCACTGTGGGTTTTGGGGCTCATTGCTTCTGTACGCACGAGGTCAAAGTAAGCACAACCGGGAAAGACAATTGTTTTCCAAGGAATCACGATGCTAGGCGCTCACCATGTTGAAGCTTCTCTTGTGTATTGTAGAAGTGTCTACTAGTTTCCTTCCGGACTTTTGCAGGAGGGTATCGGATGCCGGAAGCAACCACGTCGCTGTCCTTGTTCTCGCGCTTCCGTTTCTCGACCTTATGGCCGATGGCCTTCCATTCGCTAGATGGCAGGTTTTTGGAAAAGCCCCAGGTCTTCAGTTGTTGTTCATAGTTAGTCTTGCTGCACTGGTGTCAGCATGATAGTAGATACGGAATCTGGCTTGGGGAACTAAACAACATACGTTTGGCGAAAGCCTTGCCCCCTCAGTGTTGCCATTACCTCTTTCAGAGGTCTGTCCTCAACGATATAGAGGCGATGAATGGTGTTCTTGTGAAGACCCCATTCTTCTTGGGGGGCCATTGACGACATATCTTCAAGGCCTGATTGTCGGTATATAGTTATACACGGCGATTTGTCTGTGAGAGTTGTATGAAGCAGCTAACATGGGGCGGACGGTTCGAGAAACAAGGTTTTGCTGTATGAAAGACGAGGATGGGAGCCTTATAAGCGATTGCGAAGCCGGGTGTTTCTTGGCATAGCACGGCCCCCCCTGACGAGAATAGGCGAGTTCATTCGTCAATCCCAAAACCTTGCATGCGGCTGTCCTGGGATTTATGGATTCTGGGAACTACCAATCAACTTGAGTGATCCTGTGCGTCAACACACCGAGCTACAGTAGCTCAGCTTAGTGCATCCCCAGTGCCCACTCACCCTGGCTGCTTTGACGGATAGCTTGATTGGTTATTCCCAGAATCATGGCCGCTGATTGAGGCTTAGGAGCTCTGGCGCTCTCTGTGACTGGTTCTTCCCAAAATCCGCCAGCTCAGGATGCAAGATCTGGTACGTCTGCCCTACGAAACCGTGCGCATGGGTGCAAGCCCAACAGCCCTCCACCCCGTCAGCTCATTCGCCAGCTCACCATGCACGCAGTGCCATATCTACTTGATGTGACCTTCACCAGGACCTTTCGTCGTTGATATAAAGGCCGTCGAACGTCACGTCAAGATGAGTTCACCGAGCTCATCTCACCCCCTACATTTCCCGAGATATATCGTAACAGATCGCTGCCACATCATTCACCAGCCGTTTGGAAATATCAATGGTACTTTCACCCGAAGCAATAATTGCCCTAGCCGGGTTGCTTATCGCGCTTCTACCTCCCATAATTCTTATCGCCAAACGGATCAGACCTTGGAAACGACGCGATTCGGCTTCTGGTTTGTCCCCAGGACGCTCCGGGACATACGCCAGACTAACTCACTTCAGACACGATGGAACTCCAGCCACTAGACTTATCATCACAGCTACGGCGCGAAAACTCCACGAGAGGCCGTGTCTATATCCTTCTCGAAGAAGGCCACTTGGGTCACAGCGTTACCTTCTCGACTCTACCAGATAGAGCCTATCAGGATATCCCATCTGTCTTTCGTCCGCTAGTAAAGGATGGCGGAGGTGCGTCATCATACGGCGTGGGAAGAATTTGAAACTGACATATTTCAGATAGCACTTCAATAAATGGAGCTATTCAGTCGAGCGAAGCTGTCGGGAGAAGGACTTTATGAGCCTCTTATGCCACTATATGGTCGTTTATCCCTAGAGAACCGGTGGATATACTTCAACTTAGTTGGGAACAAGACCCCTGTGTATGTGGGCGTCGAATGTTGTGCAACATATGCCTCGGCCCCCGCCCCTTTGTTTCTTCCCTCTTTCCGTTGGCTTTTGGGGGGGGCGGGATGGTTCTTCTTGGTGTTAGATATCCCAGGGTAAAATCGAGCGTGATCTTAGCAATAGAATTCTCCAGACACTATGCGTGTGCTGTTGTTCTCTGTTTCATTATTTGGGTAAATCTAGACATCTAGTTAGTGCCGATGCATAAATCAAAGTCAGTGACTTCGCATCGTAGAAAAGCTGCTGGAAATCATTTGGTCCCGCTAATATCGCTAGATGGTGATAAAGACGTCCGGTCGTCGAAACGTTGTCGGATGTCTTAGAATACCAGTATCGCGACACAGCAGTCCAAATCTTTTTTATCTTTAATATCATCATTTCTAATTACCATAGTTTTGCCCTGGGGAATTAGGTATTAATCCAGAGTTATCACATCATGGACATACCCGTATCTGCTCAGAACCCCG